>UESW01004246.1:844707-906605 GCA_900491605.1 Calamus simplicifolius
CCCAAGTCTCTTGCTCTATAAAAGAGACCCTCTTGTATGAATGATGTATCTTTATTATTAATCAATCAATCCAAGTTTTGAGTTATTGTGATTTTTGTTAATGGTTCTCTGTACTCTGTTTTCCTCCTCCTGCGTGTGCCAACATCCCAAGTCTCTAGGAGAAACCATGGTCGCCGCCTTTGTCTTCCAATAGTGGACGCCCAAGAGCCCTTGGCCGGCCTCCCCATTTCTCTACTCCTTCCTTGTCTCTTTGCCTCTATTCCAAATTTTCTCTATTATTCTTTAACCCTTGTATGGTGATTTTGCAGATCCCTCAATAGCCACGAATCCAGGATTCAAGGTGATCATCATCCAGGTCAGCGGATACTTGGCCGCAGATCCATGGGCTCAAGGCTTGGTCATCTAGGGCGCATCCGCCAGGCAGAGCAACCCCTTCAATACTTTGATCTTTCCCCTCTTATTAGGTACACCCCTCTAATCTACTAGTAACTTTATTGTAGGAGAGAAAGCCCTCCAGGGCTTCTTAGCCTTGGCGGTCCTTCTTCCTTATTTTTTTAGGAACTGTGTTCGCGTACGGATTTACTATAAATTTTTCTGAATCCCTCTTAGGCTATTACTTTGGGAGAATAATCAACTGCAATTATTAATCATTAAAAAAAGAAAAAAAATTACTTGCATGCAAATCGATCCTGCATCAGCCTTTTATTTGAGGTCTCAGTTCACCAATTACATTCAGAGAGAGCCTTAAATAACCATCCATCTTGGATGATAAAACTTATCCGCACCAGCCTGTAACCAACTCCCTAACAAACTCCCTAAAATATGGAAGTCTATCCAGAAACCTAAGCCCAATCCCCCTGGACCCAGTTCCATAACCTACAATTATGTTATTAAACATTCTCTCAAAAAAATCCCTTCTAAGCCATGCAAGAAAGCACTCAAACCCGAGCCCATGTACACCCATGACTCACATGCTCTCTATTCTTGGGTCACAAGCCGATCCAAATGACTTAGGAACCTAATAACTCATGTAGCCTAAGCTCTTAAATCTGTGTAACTCTCCTGAACTTTGGATGTGCCACACCTTAGCTTACAATCTCCACCTTGGTGCATCAAAGTTACAGTAAGCTCTACCTGGTCCATCAATCCCATCAGTGCTCCACATCTGAAGAAGCTATCCTGAGGTAGTACCTTAGTGAGTGCATCCACTGCATTATCTTTGGTAAATACTTTCACAAGCTCCAACTCACCATCCTCCATAAGCTTCCTAATCCTGTGGTATCTGATGTCAATATGTTTGGTCCTAGCATGATAGACTGGATTCTGGACCAAATATAAAGCACTCAGGCTATCAGAAAATACCCTGATCATCCCCTGTGCTATCTCCATCTTCAGTGCAAGACCTTTCAGCCATAGCCTCCTTTACAGCCTCTGAAATACCAATATATTCTAACTCTATAGTAGATAAAGCCATCACTGGCTGCAGACTTGACCTCCATGATATGGGACCACCATTCAACATAAAGATATACCCTGTCATCGACCTCCTGGTGTTCAAATCACCTTCATAGTCAGCATCAACAAAACCTGCTACCCGATCCTGAACCTCCATGGTAGTCTAGTGCCATCCTCCATGCTACTATACCCATAGCATATATCAACACTGACTGTGCCAATAAGATATTTGAAGATCCCTTTCAGAGCTCTCCAATGTGCTTTGCCCGGACTAGCTATGAATCTGCTAACTTGGCTAATTGCATATGCAAGGTTAGGCCTACAACACGCCATAGCATACATAAGGTTGCCAACTCTTGATCCTTGGTGACATAGACTTGGAGAGCTTAATGTGACTGGCCAATGGTAATGCGGCTGGCTTTGCACTATCCATACTGTACCTCTCCAAGATCCTCCTAATATAAGTCCCTTGAGATAAATGAAGCAACCTCCTGTATCTGTTCCTGAAAATTTCCATCCCCAAACTCCATGTAGCAGGACCTAAATCCTTCATTTCAAACTCAGCTGACAATGCTCCTTTAGATCCTCCACAACAGCTTTACTCTTGCATGCAATTAACATATCATCCACACACAAAATCAAGTATAATCTGGAATTATCTTCTAAATTCAAAAATAAATACAGGGATCATCCTCACATCTAGACATGCCGATGCTCCTCACAAAGGTATCAAACCACAGATACCACTGACGTGGTGACTGCTTCAAACCATATAAGGATCTCTGCAAACGATATACCTTTCTTTCTGATCCCGGTTCTATGAACCCCTCTGGCTGCTCCATATAAATCTTTTCCTCCAATCCCCATGAAGGAAGGCCGTCCTAACATCCATCTGCTCCAGTTCTAAATTTTGCACTGCTACAATGCTCAGCAACATCCTGATAGATGTGTGTCGTACCACTGGAGAGAACATCTCATTGTAGTCAATGCCTTCTTTCTGAGAAAATCCATTGGCCACTAACCTCGCCTTATACCTGATCTTCTCCTTCTCTGTGGCTCCTTCTTTGCACTGAAATACCCATTTACAACCAATGGGCTTCTTTTCACTTGGTAGTGACACCAACCACTAAGTCTGATTCTTCTGTAGGGACTGTATCTCTTCTGCCATTGCCTGGACCCACCTATCTCTATCCTAACTTTTCATTACCTCCTGGTAGGTAACTGGTCCTCCACTGGTAGCCACCAATGCATATGATATGGTCTCGCCAAACCTATATTGCTTCGATTGCCGAATGATCCTCTTTGGCTATGTAGTGCAATGTCGATGCCTATCCCAGGATGTGATTCCTCCCTTTGCTCATCTCTACCGTGAGCATGCATCTGGCTAGTCCCCGCATGTGAAGACATATCTAGAGTATGCTCCACCTGAATCTCATGTCCTCTTGGTGATCTTACAAAAGGTAAAATATCATAAGATATTAGTTCATCAGCTGTGCCCTACTGAGCCTCCTGCTGCCCATCCGCGTCCGACTGGGCCTCTCGCAGAACCTCTACCACCTCCTGCTTCTTGATCACTGAGCTCTCATCAAAAACCACATCCCTGTTGATCGTGGCCTTCTGTTCCAAGGGATCCCATAGCCTGTATCCATTGACTCCTCGCGGATATCCAATGAACACCATTTTTCGGGCATTAGCGTCCAACTTGGTCCACTGATTAGCATCCACATGTACAAATGGTGTACATCCAAAAACTCTGATATGGCTAAGCTCCACCTGTCTACCAGACCACATATCCTTTGGTAACTTTCCATCAAGCTTGACATGAGGAGACCTGTTCACCAAGTAGGTTGTTGTGTCAACTGTGTCCACCCAAAATATTTTAGGTAATCCTGCTTGCAATCTCATGCATCTAGCTTTCTCCATGAGAGTTCGGTTCATTCTCTCATCCACTCCATTTTGCTAAGGAGTTCTAACCACTGAAAATTTCTTTTGATGCCTTCGTCTGTGCAAAATTTCAGAAACTCCTTACTTATGAATTCTCCACCGTTATCAGACCGCACCACCTTTACATATCTCCCTATCTTCTTCTCCACCTCAGCCTGCCATGCTTGAAATTTGGAGAAGACCTCTGACTTTTCCTTCAAGAAATATACCCAGACCTTTCTTAAAAAATCATCAATTAGAGTCATGAAATATCTGGCTCCATTCCTGCTCGAAACTGGAGCTGGACCCCAAACATCACTATGTACTAGCTTTAAGGGACCTGTACTGTGCACTGAACTAGTAGAAAATTTTACCTTGTGTTGCTTGCCCATCTGTCATGGCTCACAGACCTCTGCAACACCCTCATCCAAAGCTGAAATCCTCCTATCCTTCATCAGTACCCTCATGCCCCGCTCTCCATATGACCAAGATGATAGTGCCACATGCGGTACATATCCTACTGACTGTGCACTACTGCTACTGTCTCAGACTTCAACACATCACAGACCCAACCAGCTGATACAAATTATTTTCCAGCCTCTTCCCTCTCATCACAACCATGGCACCTTTCATGACGTTGAGTATCCATTCCCAGAACGACAACTGAAACAAAATCCATTCCTCTCCATGTACCCTAAGGACACTAGGTTCTTCTTCAAGTTAGGAACATGCTTCACATGAGTAAGAGTTCTCATAACCCTATCAAACATTCTGATCCTAACTGTACCAACTCCTGTTACCCTGCAAGAATGGTTATCCCCTAATGTCACATCCCCACATCGATTTTAGTATAATCTACAAACCAAGACCGATGCGGTGTATAATGATGTGAGCAGGCTGAATCAAGTAACCAACTGTCTGCTGTACTTCTATGTACATCTGAAACCACCAAGAGGTCCTCCTCGACCCCTACATCTTCAATAGTACTGATAGATTCTTTCTCTTTCTTCTCTTCTTGAGGTTTCTTCCAAAGAGGACAATTCATCTTTATGTGTCCAACCCCATTACACTTGTAATACCTGAACTTGCCTTTGCCTTTCTTTGACTTGGACCTGAATCGGCCCCTATGCTTGCTGACCTCCTTGCCTCTGCCGGTTTCTCTCCTATCGTGAGGCCCTCCTGAGGTACACCTTCCCCTGTTATCTTTTTTCATTGCCCATTGGATCTCAACACAGATACAATATCTTCATAAAGCAGTGTTTCTTTTCCATGAAGCAGTATAGTAACAAAAGGATCATAAGACATAGGCAATGAACATAACAAGAGAAGAGATTTATCTTCTTCCTCCATCTTAACACTAAGAGTCATTAAATCATTGCATATCCTATTATACTTCTGAATATGAAGAACAATATCTCCGCCTTCCTGCATCCGAAGACTATATAATTGTTTCTTTAACATAAGTTCATTGCACATATTTTGCCCATGTATAAGGAATGAAACTTGGCCCAAAGACCCTTCGGTTTCTTCTCATCTAGGACACTGTACAAAACTGAATCAGCAAGACACCCTCTGATCGCTGCACATGCCCTCTTCTCAAGAGACAACCAATCCCCTTCTAATATCTCCTTAGGCTTTAATTCTAAAGCAACATCAAGAAAATTCTGCACTAGTAAATCCTCAACCCTCACCTTCCACATGGAAAAACTCCCTTTTCCATTAAATTTTTCAAACTCAACTTTGCTTCCACTACTCATGGTTGATCAGGCCACAAACAGTAATTACAGAGATGAATTAAGAAAAATACCTCGACGTGAAATCTTGGTTGAAATCCTCTCCTGCAGCCCCTTTCAAGAAGTTGACTCCACGTTAAACGGCTCTCTCAACATACCAAGGCTTCCGTAAAGAGGGACTCAAACTTTGACCTGGAATTAATGCTAGAATGGAACGCCCACTTCCTCACGTCTTAATGCTGGAATGCCTCCTCAAACCATGCATCGTACGTGGAATTAATGCCGGAATGCCTGGAACGCCTCTTCTTGGAGAAATCATGGGCGTCTCCTCGGCTTTCGTCAGGATGTCTTCTTGGGAGAAATCGTCCTTCACAGATCCGACGTCACAAGGCTTCCTTAAGTCTCCACGAACTCTTCCCATGGGTGAATTCCTTCACAAAACCGCTCCATCCTTTTGATCTCGTACAGGGTTGCACTGGGACTTGATCTAATTTCTCTTCCTTTTCCCAAGTGCCTGTTTGAAGCTCTGATACCACTTGTTGCATAGCTTCCGCTAAGATCAGGCGCGTGAGGGAAGATAGAGGAGAAGAATAATAGATGGATATAGAAGAAAAAGAAAATGCCTTTATTTTTGAGGTCTCAGTTAACCGATTACATTCAGAGAGAGCCTTAAATAACCATCCATCTTAGATGATAAGACTTATCCGCACCAGCCTGTAACCAACTCCCTAACAAACTCCCTAAAATATGGAAGTCTATCCAGAAACCTGAGCCTAATCCCTCTGGACCTAGTTTAATAACCTATAATTAGGTTATTAAACATTCTATCAAAAAACTCCCTTCTAAGCCATGCAAGAAAGTATGTACACCCATGACTCACATGCTCTCTATTCTTGGGTCACAAGCCGATCCAAATGACTTAGGAACATGAGAACTTATGTAGCCTAAGCTCTCAAACCTGTGTAACTCTCCTGAACTTTGGATGTGCCATACCTTAGCTTACACATTCTTAATCAAAGTACTTTGGATTCATAATTTCTTAATCTAAGCTTGATCTCATTCATCTAGCAATCTCAGGTTCCTTGCTCTCTCATTCTTCCTAGCCTTCAACCATGAATCTCACTGAATGGATATTTGCAGTTTCCTATTCAGTGAGAATGTTGAGCACTAACCATGACATTCAAACTAATATAAGAGGAAACAAAAGATTGAGTAATTGAAATCCAGAAAATGTTCTTTTTTGTGTGTTTTTGGTAGATCTTGCTCCCTGTAAATGCTTGATGTTGCAATGGTCAATTGATTGAATTTTGCCATTCCTGTTACATTCTTGTTAAAGGACATGACTCACATGAGTTATTCTTGTTTCATTTTATCCTATCACACCGGGGTACCACAGTGGACAAGGTTTTAAACCAGCCATGTTTTCTGACCTGAATCCCTGTAACCCTTTGAATACCATGTGAAAGTCTTGCTTTTAAATACAACTCAACTCATAGTTTGATTTAATAGATTCATGTTTTCGAGAACCTAACAGAGTTTTATGCTAACTAAAATCTTGCTTATAAATGTAGAAGATTTTAGCCTTGCAAAGAAATATTTCCAACAATGTCACCACAAATCTCCATTCCAAAAATCGACAAATCCATCACACTTTTGTTGTTGGAGCCATCCAGTGCCCTGCTCATTTTCAGTTTTCAGTTTTTACACTCCATATGATCTCTTCACTACTAAATAAAATCTTTTTTAAAAATTATTACTGTAGCTTGAAGGAACTCTTTTTGCGCAGCAGTGCTAAATAAAAATCAGAAGACTTTAGTGTCAGCAATAGAAAAACTTGGATGGTTGCGATCACAATTTAGTTGTGATCTCGATCTAGTAACCAAACCATATACTCTCTTCAAAGAATATTTATACCGAAGGACTTCCCTATTGTTTTGCGAATTTATCTTAGATTGACATGTCTATAAGATATGCACGTGTTCAGAGCTCACATGTGTGGTTTTGTGAAAGCGTTATGAAAGCAGATGATATGGAGGATCGCTGACATAAGAGATAATTTCTAGTATTAATTTTGGATAGAGAGTTATTTGTGATAATGTTTGTATAAAATGTGAACCTATCAATCAATCCACTGATTGGAGGCGGTTATCATCAGTAGCTATTTCTTATTGTATGAATGTCTTTGCTAAGCCCAGCAAAATTCACCCAATTGATTTGGTATTCTGCAAATCTAGATATGAGGCACACCAAATTTATAACGTTGCAACTGAAATCTCAAATGAGTTTACAACTAGTTTATAATATTGTAATTGAAATCTTAAATGAATTTTCTCTTGCTCAATTAACTTTCGGGGATAAAATTTCTTGGCCACCAAGATATATCATCAATCTTAGACATTTGAATTCCTCATTATGATTAATAGCTCTTCGAGAGTGAGATTGTTTCCTCATTAAATTTACAAACTCCTATTAATGTCAGTCAATTGCAGCAACAATTTTAAGGTGAATGATGGCTGGTGCAACTTTAAATATAATATATTGTAGGCCGCATGGCTGATGGTTTGTGTTGCGTTGCTTTAGACCAAACCCTACGCCAGTTTGGATCCATCTGCATCATCTATTATGCCTCATTAAGCCCAAATTATAGTAGATGAAGAGTTTCCTTACCATCATTACATTAGGCTCACTAGCCAATCTAAAGAACGGATGAACGTAATACATAGAAAAATAAATGGAATCCTTTTTTACTTTTCCTAATACTACCATTTCTTTTATATAATGGTAAATGGAAGGATGAAATTCTCCTAAATTATTAGCAAAACAAAAAATGTAATTACAAGATGAAAATGATAGGAGGGGAATGGTTAAGGTACAAGCCTGCTCAAAAGGAGTTTATGACAAGCATAAACATTACCTTATTATTGGAAAGAGAGAATAGTTTAATGAAGGAATATTCATGGAGAAGAAGGTATTTTAAGAAATATTATTCTTCAAACTTGCTAGTAAAGTGCAGTGTTGATTTCTTACTTTTCACAAAGATCTTTTAATATTTTTACTTCCCTAAGAGGATTAGAGGGTAATCAAATTGGATGATGATGAAGAAGAAACACTCAAAGTAAAAAGTATTTTATTTCATTAGATGAAATTTAGATAGGATGTGCTATATGCATGCATGCCCTCCAATTTCCCTTCAATTTCATGTCTCTCTGTTTTTTTTTTCTTTTCTTTCTACCATTACTTGATGCCTACATAGGGCTGACATGGCACTAGAAAAGAAAGAGAGACAGATCAAATCGAAGAGTGCACTACATTTGAGTTCCATCCTATTTTATGAGCTCCTAGCAAAGGAGTATAAAATTTGAAGATGAGAAACTGATTTAAATTACAAGCTGTATAGGTGATTACTTATGCTAACGTTTTAGCTCTTTTTGATAAATATTTCACCTATATAGAGTTTATTTTTCAAAGCAAGCATAAGAAGATTATAACTTTTTTTATCGCTGCCTTTTGCTAAATCGCATTGTAGAAGGGAAATTTCAGTCCATCACTATTTAAAAATTTATAGAAAATATACCATCTTTCTTGAACTTAATTCTTGGCTGGCACATTTGCAAATTTTGATCGGTGCATAATAAAGATAAGTTTTGAAGGTGCTAGAAGAGAGCGGACTCCTTTTACAGGCAAGTTGGCCACACACTTTAATTAACCATTTCCTTTTTTTTTTAAGATTCATTGAGAAGCCACTAACACATTAGATTTGACCATAGAGAGGTAGATTTCTTAGAAAGTGTGGCAGAAGGGATAGGTTCAAGCAAGACATCTTCACAAAGTTGAATGATTTCTCTAGGAATCTTCCAAATACTATATTCTACTTTGACTCATTAGTTAATTGACAGACAGACAAACAATTAAGGACACATGTGCATGAGTTTTGAAAAGTGAATGTCCTAGGCCACTTGAAAAGTTGTGGATGATGACATTGTTGAGACTTACGTGCGTGAAGGTTAAGTGCACATGATGCATGAGTTAGCATGGGTCAGCCAACTACAAAACACTACAAGAAAACAACATAATAGTGACGAAAAATTTTAACGTCACCATTTTTGCCATCACTAAATTTAGTGACGAAAAGAGTGTCCGTCACAAAACAATAGCGACAGATTGTTACGGAATATTCCGTCAGAAATTTATGGTAGAACATATTTTTCGCCATTAAATTATGATAGATTAGCGGCAAACCATCCGTCACTCACTATTCCATTACTATTAAGTCACAAATATTGCCATCACTATTCCATCATAATTTAGTAATGGATTGTTGATAAAAATTTAGTCACTAAAACTTTCATCATTAGTCCATCACAAATATTCCATCATAGTTTAGTAAATAGATTGTTGCCGGAATGTGTGTCACTAATAGCTCTATCACTATGCATCAAAATTTACTGACGGATTAGTGATGAAAGAATTCATCAGTCATCCGTTATTGTTCCATCACTAATCAATCACTAATATTTTCGTCACTAATATGTCACTATTATTTCTATTAGAAATCCATCACTAATCCATCATTAACCTAATAGAATTTCATCAAATTTTTATTTTTATAAATTTAAAATTATTTTAAATTATAATACCTGAACAATTTCAGTCCTGGAGAAAATGTGGTCCTAATTAAGGCTGCTAATCCTGGGGTAGCAATGAGTGAACAGGGTCACCTCGTTATTGGAGGGGATTTATAGGTTCACTAAAAATGGCAAAACTTAGATGTTTAACAAGTGCCAAAATTATAAAGGTCACATAGCATAAGTTTCCCATTTCTTTACAATTTCAAGGAACATAAGAAGTTGCAATTCCTTCAAAGTAGTTTTACACTTAAATTTACAAGCAGGTAATATTAACGTAGTGCACTCATCCATGCAAAGAGTGCGACATCTTTTTCCCAACCATCATTTACTACCATAGCTTCCAAACAGGAAAGCAAGAGAACCAACAAGAAGAGCATTTATGTATGTGGCTGGCTCCGAGCGGCTGTAATCCGTTCGATCATCTGAAAAGGCATAATTTTGATCTGAACCCCCAACAACAGCACCTGTTAATATGTTAGGGTTAGGGCTGCTGGACTTGTAGTACTGAAAACCAGCTTGGCAACCAATGGCACTAGGGTGGCTAGCCAAGGAGGGCAAAGAAGAGCCTCTGTGGTGTATCTTCTGTGGAAACTGTGTACCATAGCCCATCATGTAGGACATCTTTAGAGGGTTTTCCCCCAGAATGTAGTCCACCTGAAATTGTAATTTGAGGGCATATAGATTAGAAATTGTTATTATAGCAAGAACCTTATAAACCTACGATCCACACTTCATTAACAAGGCAATATATGAGAATAGAATACTATTTTACAATTAATGGGCATTTTAACATAATTGTGACTAAGTTCTTGATGGTGGAAAATCACAAGATGTGGGCTGCTCTTCGTATCTACTGGGCCTAACGACATATTTGCAATGACAAAAGTTCTCTTCAGCATTTTACCCTTAAGTTTCCACCTCCACCATCTATCACAAATATGACAAGTTTTATTTATAGTTATCTCTACCCTCATTCAACACTAAACTTTGAACCAACCATAAAGTGCAGAAGATATCAAGTATCTGTCTTTTGGCCAGTGTTCTCAGGGTATCTGATTGGACCAAGATGCTCCCACAGTTAAAAGTGTGGTTGGATGATATCATGTACTTGGCATAAGTATTCAGTAAGAAAGAAATGGAAGTAACATATTGGAGATTAGCAGAGCTCTGCTTGAACATAGGACCTCCTATATCAAAGCCACCAATTTTAAGTTTTAATAATTAAGCAGAACTTCAGTTTCCATTGAAAGATATATGTTTCCTGACCTGGTGTGTATTGTGTTGTTGAAGAAGGGGAGTTGCGTAAAATTCTGCACATGAAATCCTCAGCTTGCAGCCTGAAGGTTTCAAAGGACTGGTCTTTGTCAAGCAAAGCTTTCTGTAAAAGTAACAGCAAAAAACCTCCATGGTGAGTATGCCTTAGTTTCTTCTCAACAAGAAGAAGAAACACTAGATTATAACTTTATTGAACAAAGTGTGGTAAGACAAACACAGTAATTAAATTATGTTCTCATTATCAAATCATGTCTTTCATCAATGTTAATTACCCTGGATAGAAGGACCAGACACCAGCCAATTTGTTATCCCAGCTAAAAATGTCAATGTTGTCATTGGCTGCCAAAATCTTAGGTAGTTGAGGTTGTTGGAAATTAAATCTGAATCTTTTGGTGAAAACTATAGTCCAAGAATCATTCATGTTCAATCATCAAGAATCCATAATCGATAAATGGAAGCATACCTGAATCCATATTACTTGATTGCTCTCCAGAGTCCTACGGTTGGCCTTCTAGATCAACACGTACTCCCAGAGAGCCTTTTAGAATTTACTGTAGGCTATTCTTTCTGATGATGGAATTTAGAGAAGAAGGTCATATATGCGATTCAGAGACTATAACCGCTATATATAGATAATTTCATCATTATCTTTTGGTATTTCTATTTTAGCCTATCATAAAAATAAAAATAACCCCTTAGATCTCTACACATTAAAGGGCCATACCTTATCAGATACATTAAAGCCCAAATCACTGAAACCTTAGCTGATCACTTTTAATTGGGCTTAACCTTATTTGACAGTCCGCAACACATAATTATTTCATATATAAGCCCAATGTTGATTAAAAATCCAATAATCTCCCACTGGGCTATATGTGTAACCTTATAATTATGTTTTGTAAAAAATAATCGAATGAGCTTAATTGTACTGTCATTACCAAAATGTATCTATAACCAATCCGGTCCATTAATCATACCAACATAGGATCAAAGCAGCCTTTGTTATATCTATCATAACTCGACCCATCAATGGTCATGTATGTTGATACAACTAAATGACATGGATCATGATGTAGATATGTAGCATGAAAATTACATGTAATGTGATCTTAATATGCCTATTTTCAACTGGTCCTTCTTAAACTTGAGTGAGATCAAAACTTTAACATGATTGTACAGAGTGTACTGAACTGAATAAAATACTTTATTTCTGATCAGAAAATAACTAAACATATAAGTGTGCACAAACTAAACATAAAGCATAAAATAGAAGCAATACAAACTCCTACTAAATCTAAGCATCGTCATACTCTATAACACCCATGTGAGCAGTATGCTCATGAAAGACCTTGGACGACACACCCATTGTAAGAAGATCTGCATAATGGAGTTTGTCCCTATATGCTCTATAGAAATCTGACCACTCTGTACTCTTTCCTTTACAACTAGGAACTTGATGTCAATATGCTTTGACTTGGTCGAGCTCCTGCTGTTATTGGAATACAATATGGCTGATTTATTGTCACAAAATAACTTTAGCGATCTTTCAATTCCTTCCAATATGTGCAGCCCAGTGATAAAATTTTTTAGCCATGTCCCATGATTGGATTTTTCATAAATGCTATAAATTATGCTGCCATTGTAGAAAAAGCTATGAGTGTCTATTTTGCACTTCTCCAAGAAATAGCCCCATCATCTAACAGATATACATAGCACAAAGTGGATCTTTTACTATCTTGGCATCCTACAAAGTCAGAGTCGGAATACCCAATGATCTCAAAATAATCTGATCTCCTATATATGAGCATGTAATCTTTTGTTCTTTTTAGATATCTCATAACCCTTTTGGCTACTTTCCAATGATCCATACCTTGGTTGCTTAAATATCTGCCTAGCACTCCAACAATGTACGCAATATCCGGACGCGTATAAACTTGAGCATACATTAGACTCCCTACAACCGAAGCATAAGGAATCTTCTGCATCTCTTCATCTTCAAGGTTTCCTTTTGGGTACCGATTAATACTGAATTTATCTCCTTTAGTGACTAGGGTATCACCTGTTTTGCAATTTTGCATGCCAAATTTCTTAAGTACTTTATCGATATAGCTCCTTTGTGATAATCCAAGGATACCCTGAAAACAATCTCGATGTATCTGGATTCTCAATACAAAGAAGGCATCACCAAAATCTTTCATTTAAAAATTGCTTAATAGAAATCTCTTGGTTTCGTGCAACATGCCTATATCATTTATGGCAAGCAAAATGTCATTCACATACAAAACCAAAAAAATGTATTTACTCTCACTGAACTTATGATACACACAATCATCAACTGCATTCAGTTCAAAATTAAATAAGAGAATTACTTGATAAAATTTGTGGTACCATTGACAAGAAGCTTGCTTTAACCCATAAATGAATTTTGTCAATTTGCAAACCATTTTCTTTGGGTCTCCTGACACAAAGTTTTTTGGTTGCACCATATAAATTGTCTCATCAATGTCTCATTAAGAAACGCCATCTTGACATCCATTGATGGAGTTCCATATCATACTGTACAACAAGAGCCATGATTGTCCTAAAATAGTCTTCGATGAAACTGGAGAGAATGTCTCTTTAATGTCAATCCCTTCCTTTTAAGTATAGCCTTTAGCCATAATATGAGCTTTATACCTTTTCACATTACCCTTTGAATTTCATTTGATCTTAAAAATCCATTTGCAACCAATGGGTTTCACACCTTCTCGTAATGGGATAAGTTTTCAAACTTTATTATCTTGCATAGACTTATACTCTTCTTTCATTGCTGCAATCCACTTTTCTGAATTGGAACCTTGTATGGCTTGAAAGAAGTTGACATGACCATCTTTCATCACACCATTATTTTTCTCATGTTCCTGAAGAAATTACTATATAGTCATCTGGAATTGCATTCTTCCTTTCTCTAGTGGATCGCCGCAAAGGCACTTGTTCTTAAGGTTGTTGAGTTTGTACCGCTGAGGGTTGAACAACAATTTCATATTGTTCTGGAATTGCAACTTGATCATTATCAAAAGCAATTATAGGAATAGAAACTAGTTGCTCTTCAACAAGAGTAGTAAGATCCAATTCCTCCTCAAAGACAAAGTCTCTAACTTTATTTCTTCTCCCAAACTCAATATCCTCAAAGAACGTTGCAGTTTCCATCTCAAAAATTATCCTTGATTTGGGATCATAAAACTTATAACCCCTGGATCGCTCAGAATACCAAACAAAATAGCTACTCACTGTCCTGGAGTCCAATTTCTTTTCATGTGGCCTATAAGGCCTTGCCTCAGCTGGACATCCCCAAACATGAAAATGTTTTAGACTAGGCTTTCTCCTATCCAAAGCTCATAAGGTGTTTTGACAGCTGCTTTAGTTGGTACTCTGTTCAGAATGTAGGCTGCTGTCTTAAATGCCTCTCCCAAGAGTTCTTTCTGATGATGAAATTCAGAGAAGGTCATACCTACGATTCAGGGACCATAACCGCTATATATAGATAATTTTATCATTATCTTTTGGTATTTCTATTTTAGCCATCATAAAAATAGAAATAACCTCTTAGGTTTCTACACATTAAATGGCTACACCTTATCAGATACATTAAAGCCCAAATCACTGAAACCTTAGCTAATCACTTTTAATTGGGCTTAACCTTATTTGATAGTCCACAACAAATAATTATTTTACATATAAGCCCAATGTTGGATTAAAAATCCAACAAAGGTAAGAAACATCATTTGTTGCTCTGAATAGCCATGCAGCTCCCCATAGTAGCTCATCCTGTGTCACAAAATCAGCCAGCTAATTTTCCACAAAAGTTTAGAAGATAAGTCCATGGGGAGATGTGTTCATGGAATGGCAGCCATAGGAGGTGGCATGCTCTAGGTGGTGACATAGTCACAAGTTCAGCATTTGACATCAATATGATTGTGGTTGAAGAGTCATTTTTGTTTGATTCAAAAAGAAAGAAAGAAAGAAAGAAGGATAGCCATAATTTGAAGATAAAAATGATTTTTTGAAAAATAAAATGAAAAAAACTTATTTGCTAAGTCCATAAAATTTCAAACATTTTTTTTCAAAAAAGGTACGAGTAGTTCTACAAATGGAGCACTAGAGAGGCAACAAGACAAGAGTAGCAAAAGTGGATAACATTGTTACCATATTATCTAAAAATAGTTAAGAAATAACACATGAATAATTCATGAACAGTCCATAACTTTTATTTTTAATAAAAACTTTGATGGAGTATCATTCAACTAATTAAAAATAATAATTCATTAAATTTTCCAATAATCTAGAGAATGTTATTATAAGATGGATTTATAGTGAGTGAGAGAGAGAGAAGGAGAGAAGTTTAGTTTTTTATTTTATTTTCATAGAAAACAAAAAATATTTATAAAATATTATTATGAATAAAAATAAAATAAAATTTTGAAAAACATAACCTCAGCATAAAAAAAACTTAAAGCAGCTTAAACATGTTTTCACTATTTTTCATAAAAAAAGTTAAAAAATAAAGATCGAAGGACTTAAAAATGAATGAGTTGGCATATTCTCTTTTTTTTTTTTGACTTATCATTTTATAATGAAAATAAAAATAGAAAATAATATTTGTTTTCATTTATTAAATACATTTTTTAGAGAACAAAAATAGAAAAATAAAATTACTTTTAGAAAATGAAAATAAAAAAAGAAAACATCTTGAAAACCAAACACAGCCATAATTTACTTGCATGATACCTCATAACCTGAGTATGAGCAATAGAAAGGGCATACGGCACCTCCAAGCGATGATATCTCTTCCTGCACTTAATATATTTGGATAGGCACTAGACTAATTAATGTCATGTTGAACCCGTGGCAGACTTATCAAGTTTAACCACACTTCAGTATGGGTGGCAACTAAATCTATCATGGTGACAACCAAATCTAGCTGTGCTCCAACCCTCAATGGCAATCAAATCTAGTTGTGCTCTTGCCCATGGTGTGGTAACCAAATCATTACTCGTCTAGTGTCTTCCATTAGCCATTCTGCTACGTATTCTTAATATTTATGAATTTATTTTTTTTAATTACATGAGTACGTAATTCATCATAATAATCCTAAGTAATATGAGACCCAATGCATGCACAGATAATTTATAATTTTTTAGTTCAAGCATAGTTCTATCATGATCAACATCACATGCATATATATAACATGCAATGTAATAAATATGAGGTGCTTTCTGGTGGAAGAGGGGCTTCAAAAGGTTTCTCTCGAAGAGGATGGAAGGGCTGGCTTTGTCACCAAGCCTTCCAAGCATTACTACTCAACATTTCGTCTTCTTAGCTTCCAAGCCAAAGCCACAGGAGTTATTGGGAAGAAATCATGAATTATTACTTCTAGTACTAGCATATATTACTACTAAAATCCATGTAGATGAATTGCTACCAGAAACAACACCAACTAGTGAATGATTAGAGGCATAAATGAAATTAGTATCTCCCAATATTCCTCTCTTTCAAAGAGCAAGTAGTCCATCAAAAAAAAAAAAAAAAGAGCAAGCAGTCCATCAAAAAGACCCACTGAATCAATTAATTTGATACACCAGGTTTGGCCTAACCTCCTATCAAGTTTATTAACAAAAACCCAGACAATCAGATTGTAAGAAGAACAAAGAATTATATTTCATGTAATATAAATAATCTCCTGATATTAGAAATGAAAAAGTGGGTAAACTCCATTATCAGATGCAGAAATTAACATCTGGAAAATTTTTTCTTACAGTTTTTGCAGTTCTCAACATATTGGATGAATTAGCAAGGTACAAAATAGAACAAAAAAAAAAAAAAAAAACTAAAGTCTGGCAAAATAGTAAAGCAATTTGATAGGCTAGTGTTCAAAATCCACAACGACAACAGCTGAAGTGGGGCATATACTCTTCAAAATAATAAAGTATGTACATGCACAAGCATGCAAATTACTCAATTTTAATGTTCCAGACAAAGAATTACAGAGAAATTGAATCTTGGTACTATGATGAAGAATTACATATGCTACAGTAAATTATATCAGGTATCACAATATACAATATAAAGAATATAATATTTCTCTACATATCTTATTATTCTTTCAACTATTTTTCGACCAATTCCCTGTCTCTGTAATGAAGGGGTAACCTGAAAGACACTAATATAAATGATATAAATATAAGGAAGAGCGTTATGAAATGAAATGTGGAAGCATGCTACTTGGCACAAAAGGAAATATTTAAACTTTTGAAATAAATTATGAATGGAATTTTGACTGACTTTCTTGATTGAGGCAATGCATCCTTTCAAATGATGCAGAGGACCATAGATTTTTGCTGATATATCTAGGAATCTTTCTATGACACAACATATGATAGTTCTAGTGCTACGGTTATGACACAACATATGCCTCTTTTTACCTTGAGAATATATCTTGTATGAAAAAACTAATAAACTGCATTTAGCCAGTAATGTTCTGGTACTTGCGATGGGTATAATAATGCTCTCAAATAACAATCTTTCTTTCTAGAGAGATGCTCAACAGGCTCATCAACCTTCTTGGGCTTCTTTTCTTGAATTTTCCAACGAATCACAAGCTCCAACATCCCATGGAGGAGGAGAACAAGATGTGATTCAAAAATGATATCGTTTCATGTCCTCTTAGCACCAGGATTTGTGGTTGACTTTTGGATTTTTACTTCGGTGCCACCTATCATTACAACATACACACCCACTAACAGCAACTAACATTAATATGGATATAATAATATGATCCTATGCTGGGCCTCTTGTGCTAAGGACTAGGAAGAGATGGGAAAAGTCATAACGACTCACTGTTCACAAGGTAATAGAAACAGAGCGGATTTATGGCTCATGACCAAACGGTGGCTTCGGAGAGGAATGAGAAAAAGAACGTCAGAAGAAAGAGAAAGGTCTTGTAACGACCCGAGCTCTGGGCCGCAGCAGCCACAAATCTGTTCATTACAAGAAAGCAAGACGGACAAGGTTCACACCAACTTGTGCCACCACAATCCAAAAGGGATCCAATTGATACTTGTCCATCTTTCTTACTAGTTATAAACATACAACCAACTCCTAATTTTTGATATGAGACTATTGGGAGGGGCATCACAATCTACCCTTCTTACAGAGGCGACGTCATTGTCACCAGGGGCATATGATCATAATCATCAGGCAGCAGGATTCTAAAGGTGACCCTTACATGTTCAAAAGGTAGCTCTCATCATGTAGCACTTTGCCCTATAGCCTCCACCTTCTGTGGCTCCCATAGGTTCAAGAGGTGACTTTCATCGATGTAACACTTTGCCCTGTGTGGCACTTAGCTCCTGTACTTTCAACTGGTACGTGGCTCTGATACCATATTGTAACGATCTGGACCCCGGACCCACAGCACCCATGAATCTATTTCGTTATAAGAAAGCAAGACGGATAAGATCCATACCAACTTGAACCACCACAGCCCAAAAGGGATCCAATTGGTACTTGTCCATCTTCCTTAACTGGTTATAAACCATATAATCAACTTCCAATTTTTCGATGCGGGACTATTGAGAGGGCCATCACAGGTCTACTGGCGAGTAGATGACCCAAAATCAGTGCAGACAGATCCAATGTAGAACTAATGGGGTGAAGATCATGATATCATCAACTGAGTTCTCAAATCATTTTGAAACCATGTTTTAACCATGGATCAAGGGTGACGGAAAATGCAAAAATAGCATGTAATGTCAAGGGAAAGGACACCTCAACGGTTCGGTGCTAACAACCTTGCCTATCGGCCAACTCTGGCTCGATTGCCTGACAGTTGCATCGATAGCTCCGACGATGTGAACACAGGAGTTAGTACTCCATCAATAGGAAAAAGAGGAATAGAACAAAAAAAACAAGGGAGAGAAGAAAACCAACCCAAGCCAAGAGGTTAGAGGCAATTGGCTGCCAGGTTGTGAACTCAACGATCGATCGATTCTTCACAACAGTTCGACAGTGAAGTAAAGGCAGGAAGGAGGAGGATTCAATCGATGACTGAATAGGGGAATGAGAAGCTTTCGACTGAAATGCTACTGGCGATCGTTAACCAAGACTAGCGAGCAATCAGAACGAGTGACAGATAGCACACCTAAATGCTGATCAATTGGAGGCAAAATGGTGATGGTTTGAGGCAATACGATTACTCACCAGAAAAAAGGGGAGATTCGAGTCCCTCCTCGACCTCAGAGAAGGGAAGAGAGATCCGATGGCGAATGAGAAATGGTGTCAGATCCTTGTCTTCAAATCAAAACCCAGAAATTCAAGCAGCCTTCTTGAAGGCGAGATCAAAACACCAGATCCTCTATCCAACATCTTCCCTCTTTCTTGGTGGATTGTTTGGGTTTCAGAGGGGGGACGAGGACCCTATTCCTATTTAATGCAGCTTCCACTCTGAAGAAACCAGAGAGAAACGAAATAATGACATAAAATATTAATTTAAATTAATATTTAAATTAGTGATGGAAAAATCACTATTTTGTCACTAATTTAGTGTCGATCAAGGTCATCGGTCACTAATTTAGTAATGGATTGGTTTGTCAGTCACTAATTTAGTGATGGATTATCCTTCCATCACAAAAGGGTAATTCATTACTAACTTAGTGACGGATGACCTATCAATCACTAATTTAGTGACAAAGGGTAATTTGTCACTAATTTAGTGATGAACAAACCAATCTGTCACTAAATTAGTGACAAATAACTTTGTCCGTCACTAAATTAGCGACGAAAGGGTAATCCATCATTAATTTTGTGACGAATTAGTGATTGAAGGATAATCTGCCACTAATTATTGATGGATTAGTTTTTTATCATAATTTTTTTAAAAAAAATTAGAGTATAAATTTAGTGATGGAAGGGCAATTCATCACTAAATTAGTGACATATGACATTCATGACCTCGGTTTCACGATGCACGATAGGAGAGCGTGCTGGCCAAGCCAGGCGCACAGACTGCACGTGCCAAGGGGTGGCATGCTGATTTGCTGCCAATGCGGCGCAAGGGAGTGCTGCGCACATGTGCGCAAGGTGCCGGGTGCGCACAGCAGCATGTTGAGGTTGTCATACGTGCGTGCGTGCAGGGCGCACGCAGTCAAGTGCAGTCACGCACGTAAAATGGCCGACACAGACATAGTGCAAGGGGCACTAGAAATAGGCGAGATTGTACAGCCAAAGGGACAGGCCAATTGGCACAGGCGCACGTAGGCCAGGGCAAGCACGCATGCAGGCCAAGTAGCAAATGCGCATGGTGTGGGCCAGGAAGGCGTGTGCATGCAGTGCGCACAGAGGGCACACGCACTTAGGTCGACTAACCGTTTCGAGATTTGTGGCAAAAATCATGGGGTGGAGCCTATCCATTGCTAGGCTGGCGGACACATGGTGGACACATGGCAGACACGTGGCTAGGACACGCATGGGAGGTGGTGCACATGACGGGCATGTGCAAATGCGATTTTTTTTGTCATAGTTTTTTTTTAAAAATAGAGTATAAATTTAGTGACGGAAGGGCAATCTGTCACTAATCCATCACTAATTTTTGTCACTAATTCGTCACTAAATTTAGTGACGGATTGCACTTCCGTCACTAATTTTATGATGGATTAGTGACAAAAGGACAATCCGTCACTAAATTAGTGATGGATGACCTTGTTCGTCACTAAATTAGTGACAAATAGGACAGTCTATCACTAAATTAGTGATGGATTGATTTTTTCGTCACTAATCCGTCACTATATTTAGTGACGGACTGCCCTATCCGTCACTAAATTAGTGATGGATGGAACAGTCCGTCACTAAATTAGTGATGGATTGATTTTTTTGTTACTAATCCGTCACTAAATTTAGTGACGGACTGCGCTATTCATCACTAAATTAATGACGAAAGAATAATCCATCACTAAATTAGTGACGGATGACCTTGTCCATCACTAAATTAGTGATGGAAGGGCAATCCATCACTAAATTAGTGATGGATTAGTGATGGAATAGTGACGGAAGGGTAATCCATCACTAATTTTAGTGACGGATGGGACAGTCCGTCACTAATTTAGTGACGGTTTAGTGATGGATAGACTAATCCATCACTAATTTTAATTTTCGTCACTATTTTGTTACTAAACCATCATAGTAACAAAAATTTTTGTCACTAATTTTCATCACTATTTTACTATTTTTTTATAGTGAAAGGTGGCAAGTTAAGCTTGCTCACCTAATTAAATTGGCACCTAATGGTGAGATTCTATATAGTTTGGCTGGCTTACTTGTCAATAGGTTTCATTGTCAGTATGCCGACAAAGGTTGCATGGGTGAAACGCATGTCAATAGGCTTCATTAAAAATGCATGCTCCTGCTGCTCGCTCAAACCTTTTCTTTTTGGCCATATATGTTTCTAGCATACTATGAAATTATAGGACAAAAGATTCTTTGTGCTTTAAATCAAACCATTGGAATTTCAATCTCAATTAATTTATGCCACGAAACTATTCCTCTTTTCTTCTAAAATAAATTCTGATAAAAGCAGTATAAACAATGATGCAATGAATAGCAGTTGAAAGTAAGCAACTCAACAAGCGAGTCCATTCCAAATTTTGTAATTGCATGCTAGAGAGTTCCTACTTAAATATAAATAGAAAATATTAATAATATTTTTTTATAGGATAGAAAGAAATCAAAGAGTGTTAAATTAGAGAATAATGCAAATGTTGAAAGAAAAAAGTATATAGATAAGATAAAGTAAGGTTGAATAATTATTATATTGTAGGCAAGACGGTAAAAATGAAAGGAGAAAAGTATGGTTTATAGCTGTTTCTTCATCATTATGATGATGTGACATTGCGTGCAATCTTTAAAAGATTATGTCAAGAGAGGTATAAACATGGTGGCCAAGTTAGGTGTTAACAATGATTGGGCTGTGCCTAAGCTGATGGTTGGCATGGATGAACTGTATTTTTCAAGGCTGATGCGTTCAGTTGGACGAACTTTTCTAAGATACATGCGGTGCTAAAGGGTGCAAAATTGATAGATAAGGTTTAATCATGGTAAAGTTCAACACTAGGAAGCTAAAAGTTAAAAGCATGGGAAGAATGAAAGTATTTGTTGAAAATAATTAATAAACAAAATGATAACATAAGAAATAATATATCACATTTAAAAAATACATAATATATCACATTTAAAAATTTTATTAATATTTATATAAAAAATAAAATAATATAAAATTAAAATAAAAATATATAAATAATGCACAAGTTCCATTCTTCTCTAAAAACCTGAACTTCTAACACACATCCCTCTTCTCAAAGATGCTTTAGGAAGATGTTGGATGCCTTATGAGCATTATTATTATTATTAGTTGGTCTAAGTTTTATGAGTCGCTTAATTTCACGTGATAATTTTAGCTTATCTCTTCTCCCAAAGACTTTCGCATGGTAATTTATGCATGTCTCTTCTCCCAAAGATTTTTTGGACCAAGAGAGAATTATATGTGCAATGATTAAAATAAAAGAATTACAAAAGGACCCCTTAATCTTGGCTATTTTATTAATTGACATCAAAAGATTTTTCTTTTTTTTCTCCCAAGGATCGGGAGCTATCGTTTTGGCATACAAGGACCTTTTGTGCCCATTTTCATCCTAAAACATCAGTATCTATTAAGGGTTAAATGTAACAAGTTATTACGTTTTTATCTTCGTTTTGCTGCTGCTGTTGTTGTTGTTGTTGTTATTGGGATTAGTCATCTCACTATTATTGTTTTAAATATAACTTAACTCATAGTTTGATTTAGTATATTTATATTTTAAAAGATCTAACGAAGTTTTATGCTGACTAAGGTCTCACTTTTAAATGCAGAAGATTTTAGCCTTGCAAAGAAATATTTCCAATAATGTCACCACCAATCTCCGTTCCTAAAATCGTCAGATCCGTCACACTTTGGTTTTTGGAGCCACCCAGTGCCCTGCTCATTTTTTGTTTTCAGGTTTTACACTCCATATGATTTTCTGGTCTTCACTGCTGAATATAATCTTTCTTAAAAATTATTGCTGCAGCTTGAAGGAATTATTTTTGATCAGCAGCGCTAAACAAAAATCAGAGGACTTTAGTGTTAGCAACAGAAAAACTTGGACAGTTGTGATCACAATTTAGTTGTGATCTCAATCTAATAACAAAACCATATATTCTCTTCAAAAAATATTTATACCGAAGGACTTCACCTATTCTTTTGCGAATTTATCTTAGATTGACACGTCTATATGATATGCACGTGTTCAAAGCTCACATGTGTGGTTTTGTGAAAGCGTTATGAAAGCAGGCAATGTGGAGGATCGCTGACATAAGAGATAATTTCTAGTATTAATTTGGATAGAGGGTTACTTGTGATAATGTTTGTATAAAATTTGAACCTATCAATCAATCCACTTATTGGAGGTGGTTATCATCGGTAGCTATTTCTCATTGTTTGAATGTCTTTACTAAGCCCAGCAAAATTCACCCAATTGATCTGGCATTCTGCAAATCTAGATACAAGGCACACCAAGTTTATATAACGTTGCAACTGAAATATGAGTTTACAACTAGTTTATAATATTGTAATTGAAATCTTAAATGAATTTTTTCCTTGCTCAGTAAAATTTCGAGATAAAATTTCTTGACCGCCGATATGTCGTCAATCTTAGACATTTGAATTCCTCGATTAATGGCTCTTAAAAAATTCCTTGATTAGATAATAAACGGGTGGTGCCGAGCATGGCCCATAAAAAATTGTTGGCCCGGTACGACCAAGCCATGCCGTGCTTGGCACGGCCCCTAACGGCCTTAACTGGGCCATGCCCAGCACAACCCGCCATGAGCCAGGTTGGCATGGCCCAGTTAGAGCCGTTTCTAGTCGTTGGAAAATGGCTAGAAATGGCCATATGTGGGGTTTTGATTATTTTAACCCTCCAACAGCCATATAACAGCTATATTGAAGGGTATTTTTGAAAAAAAAATTGAGACTTCTATAAATAGCCCATCCCTCTCTCATTCTCATCACATCAAAAACTCTTCTCTCCTTCTCTACTGCTACTATTTCTCTCTTCTAGCAAGTGCTCTAGCAATTTAATCAGTTAGAAATTAATATCTTATTATGTCTGCCATTGCACAGAATATTTTAGTTATATTGATGTCCACCGTAGAATTCACTTTCAGTGCAGGTCGATGTGTTCTGGACGAAAAGAGAAGTAGGATAACTGGCGAGACGGTTGAGATGCTTCTCTGCTTCAAAGATTGGTTGGATGATGAGGCGAGGCATTAAGATAAAGGTGGACATGACTTAACTAGCGAAAATGATGATGACACAAATACTACTGATGAGTGAGTCATCTCTATTTTATAATTATATTTTTTTATTTTTTTAATTATTAAAGTGAGTCATCTCTATTTTTTTTCTCCTTTCTTATTATATTCTAGAGGTTAGGCCTAGCCTTCCTTTCTTCATGTCCATTTTGATTTTAAATTAATAAATACCAAAACCCTCCATCATTAAGATGTCTTCATATTAATAAAATTTTTTATTCTCAATAAATTTTTAATTTATTAAAAAAATATTTTTACTTTAATTTTTTATCAGACCCTTGTGGGCCGTGCCAGCCCAGGCCCATGTGGACCGTGCTGGCACAGGCCCATCACGAGCCATGCCGGGTTTGGTCCGCGGGCCAAAATTTCTATGCTAGGCACGGCAGCTAGTTCGTGCCAGCTCATGGGCGGCACGGCCCGGTGCCTAACTCTAAGTGTTGATTTCTTGCTTTTCACAAAGATCATTTAATATTTGTACTTCTCTAAGAGGATTAGAGAGCTCTTAAATTAGATGATGACGAAGAAGAAATACTAAAAGTATAAAGTATTTTATTTCATTGGATGGAATTTAGATAGGATGGGCTATATGCATGCCCTTCAATTTTGTGTCTCTCTATTATTTTTTTCCTTTCTACCATTACTTGATGCTTACGTAGGGCTGACATGGCAATAGAAAGAGAGACAAATAAAATCAAAGAGTGCACTGCATTTGAGTTCCATCATATTTCATGAGCTCCTCGTAAAGGAGTATCAAATTTGAAGATGAGAAACTGATTTAAATTACAAGCTGTATATGTGATAACTTATGCTAACGTTTTAGCTATTTTTGATAAATATTTCATCTACATAGAGTTTATTTTTCAAGGCAAGCATAAGAAGATTTTAACTTTTTTAGCGCTCCTTCGCATTGTAGAAGGGAAATTTCAGTTGACCACCACTTAAAAATTTATAGAGAATAAACCATCTTTCTTGCACTTCTTGGCTGGCACATTTGCAATTTTTGATCAGTGGATAATAAATATAAGTTTTCAAGGTGGTAAAAATGAGTGAACTCCTTTTACACGCAAGTTGGCTACACACTTTAATTAATCATTTCCTTTTTTTCTAGATTCATTGAGAAGCCACCAACACATTAGATTTGACCATAGAGAGGTAGATTTCCTAGAAAGTGTGGTAGAAGGTGAAAAATTTGTGCTCTTAAAGCCAATCACAGTTTTTGTATTAATGATAAAATTTGTATTTTTTTTTAACTCAAGAATGATAATAAAGGAAATTTTATATTTCATCCTATGTTGTGTCTTATGATTTTATGATGAACCCATAGGATATGGCAATATTTTTTTAGGGTTACAGAGATAACAGTGAGACCTAAAATATATAAACCCTAATCTATAATATTTTTAGTCATACGATCATTGATTTAGGGATCAATGAATCCAGATAGACTAGCACATCTTATGTATACTCGATTGTGAAGATGGTTTGTCTCACGACCACTTGTGTAGGGACACTAATATGAGGATGTGAGTGCTCATTAGGTTATGAGTTCACTGAATTAATCCGACGGGAGAACATCCAATGAAAGTTTTACTTACTTATCATAATA
The DNA here is from genome assembly GCA_900491605.1 of Calamus simplicifolius. Lineage (NCBI taxonomy): Eukaryota > Viridiplantae > Streptophyta > Magnoliopsida > Arecales > Arecaceae > Calamus > Calamus simplicifolius. The sequence goes on from UESW01004246.1 coordinate 870,747, forward strand.
GATTGTTCTCTAAGTGAGAGTTGTGCAAGCAATCCTTAGAGCTGAGACTATTATAGCATCTTGTGCACATGAATCCATATTTTAGTTTATATTCATTCATGGCAAAAAGTCATGTACAGGGTGATGCTGGATATGGAAGATTGTGTATGAAAGGTAATGAGTAAGTCAACAAAGAATCGATAACTCCTAATAAGAGAAGTATTTATCCTAAGTAATCTCATCAAATGTTAACTCAAAAAATCTTTAATCAAAGTATGATGAAATTAGAAAATGTTTTCTAATTTATCATTGGTTGAGTCTTCATTAATGATTACAGATTCAAATGGATTAAGTGTGAGGGTTTGACATTTACCCATGCCCATCACTTAATCGGAATAAAGGAATATCGAAGGATTGAATTACATGGTAACTTATCACTAAAGGGTATCTTGGTAATTTTTATCAAATTTTCATCTTTTGGGTAGGCATGACATCAATCTTGTCTTGTAAGTTTTTATAAATCAATTAGATTGATTTCATAAGTCAATTTGAAGATTGGTCCAGATTGACAGTTTAAGTTAGCCTAATTTGATATGTTTCAGATAATTAGATACATAATCGGGCTAAACTAAAAACCTACTGCTGGCTAGATGAGGACCCCAAAGAGTCACACACAATAGAAAATTAATTGAAGAAGTTAAAAATATTTTTATTAGGATTCTTGGATCCTAATTGGTTGGCCAGGATCATATACTAGCATATGTGGGCTAACCCGAGCTCTTAACTTAATCTTTTAGGTCCATTTTCTTGCTGATTGGGCTAATAAATTTATGTTAAACTTAAATTAATATTAGCCACATATTGGGCAGCTTATCTAGAGTTTAATATAAATTTATGAAATTTTTTTAGATTTTTTATGATGATCAAATTTGAATTGGATTCAAATTTGATCATCATAAAACTAATCTGGGTTGACTTGGTTAGTCTGAGTTGACCCAGGGCTATAGTCTCTTTTGAACCATTTTAGTTCAAATTTAAATGGGTTTAATTTATTAAATATTATTTAAATTTTTAATAAAATGATTTAGTTAATTAAATATTTAAATATGGGTTTGTGGGGGTATGAACCTAAAACCCTCTGGCACCCCCTCGGAGTGTAGCACTCCCATATGGGGTGCTCCTCACGTAAAACATCTTTCCCTTCTTCATGCCCCTTGGATGGCACCCCTCCTCTCCATCCGATGTCTCTTGGTTGCTGCCTCTTAATTTTTATTTAAAGAGAATGGCAGAAAGGATTCTGAGAACAAAAGAGAGAAAGACAGAGAGCCCGTAAGCCCTCCTCCCCATTTCTTCTTCCCTTGTCTTAATATCACTATCATATTAAGACAAGGCCCTAAGTTGAGATAGAGGAATGCTATTAAAGTATATATGTAAAGGCTTGTTAGAAAGCTTTTGAAAAGCTTTTGAAGAGGAGGAAGTCCAAAGAGACATTAGAAGGCTGCATATGATCAAATGGCTGTTAGGAAGGTTCTAGCAAGCAAATAAGAGCGCTTCTTCGAATTGATTCTTATGTGGATTATCATTGGAGGACATACACTTGTGTGCATCTTAGAGATTATTGGATTTAGAAATCCATGTATTTTTTTAGTCATTTATTTTAGATTTTAATTATTTACTTCTTGAGTTACATAAAGGTAATCTTGAAAATTAAGGTTTTTGGTGATATTTATTTTCAAAATAATTAAAAATTTTTAAAAAACATGCCTCCAAGCATTCTAAAATTTCCATTAGAAGGGATAGGTTACATCTTCACAAAGTTGAATGATTTCTCTAGGCATCTTCCAAATACTACATTTTACTTTGACTCATTAGTTAATTGACAGACAGACAAACAATTAAGGACACATGTGCATGAGTTTTGAAAGGTGAATGTCTAGGCCCCTTGAAAGGGGTGGATGATGACATTGTTGAGACTTATGTGAAGGTTAAGTGCATATGATGCATGAGTTGGCATGACCCAGCCAACTACAAAGGTGGCAAGTTAAGCTAGCTCACCTAAATTGGCACTTGTACGTGGGTAAGATTCTATACAGTTTGGCTGGTTTGCTTGTCAATAGGTTTCATTGTCCATATGTCAACACAAGTTGCGTGGGTGAAACTCATGTCAATAGGTTTCATTTTACCTATTAAAAAAACACCCTCCTGCTGTTATCTCAAATCTTATCTTTTTGCCCCATATGTTTCTAGCATACTATGAAATTATAGGACAAATGATTCTTTGTGCTTTGAATCAAACCATTGTTATTTCAATCTCAATTAATTTATGCCAAAAAACCAATCCTCTTTTCTTCTAAACTAAATTCTAATAAAAGTAGCATAAACAATGATGCAATGAATAGCAGTTGAAAATAAGCAACTTAATTCATTTCAAATTTCGTAATTGCATGCTAGAAAGTTCCCACTTAAATATAAATAGAAAATGTTAATAATATTTTTTATAGGATAGGAAGAAAATCAAAGAGAGTTAAATTAGAGAATAATGCAAATGTTGAGAGAAAAAAGTATATAGATTGGATAAAGTAAGGTTGAATAATTATTATATTGTAGGCAAGACTGTAAAATAAAAGGAGAAGAGTATGGTTTATAGTTGTTTCATCATCATTATGATGATGTGACATTGCAATCTTTAAAAGAGAATGTCAAGAGAGGTACAAACATGGTGGCCAAAGTTAGGTGTTAACATTGATTGGGCGGTGCCTAAGCTGACGGTGGCATGGATGACTTGTATTTTTCAAGGCTGATGCGTTCAGTTGGATGAGCTTTTCTATTGCTAAGACACATGTGGTGCTAAAGGGTGCAAATTGATAGATAGGGTTAATCATGGTAAAATTCAACACTAAGAAGCTAAAAGTTGAAAGCATGGGAAGAAAGAAAGTATTTGCTAAAATAACTAATAAACAAAAAAACAATGTAAGAAATCAGTTCCTAAAGCAATCTTTGAAAATACATAAATAATATATCACATTTAAAATTTTATTAATATTTATATAAAAACCAAGGTTATCAATTTCGTTTCGGATTATGTTTCGGTTTAGCTTATGAAACGAAATATTTCGGTATCAGACCGTTTCGCTGCTTCGTTTCGGAATATATATATATAAATTATTCATAATTCATATTCTTTATAAATAATAATAACAACATAAAATAAAGAGTTTAAGTTTTTAAGAGTTTGAAATATATATATATATATATAATGAAAAATTTATTCATAATTTATATTCTTCATAAATAATAATAACAATATAAAAATAAAGAGTTGAGTTTTTAAGAGATGCGATCGTGGGGATAGGGTAACTAGAATTTTTTTTGTTATATATATATTTTAAAATGGGGATAGGATAAATAGGATTTTTTTTATATTGTATATATATATTAAAATGGTTTTGAAAGGTTTAATAATTCATAAATTGGTCTCCAAAATATATTTTATCGAAACGGTTGAAACATACCGAAACGGCCGAAAATGGCCGAAATACACCGAAACATACCGAAACGGCCGAAAAATTTTCGAAACGAAACGTAGTACTTATCTTTCGGATAAGCTACCGAAACGAAACGTCTCGGCCGAAACGGTCGAGCCGAAACAAAATTGACAACTTTGATAAAAACTAAATAATATAAAAAATAAAATTAAAAATATATAAATAATGCACCGTACTAAAGTTCCAATCTTCTCTAAAAATCTGAACTTCTAACGCGCATCCCTCTTTTCAAAGGATGCTTTAGGGTACGGGTGTAATCAAGCCGAGTCGAGTCGATACAGTGCCAAGCTCGAACACGACTCGACTTAAAAATTTGAAGCTCGAAACTCAACTCGAGCTCAATCGAGTTTTTTATTTCAAGCTCGAGCTTGAGCTCGATGAAATACTCGATGTACTCGAGTTCGGCTCGACTCGACTTGAATTTCTGTATAAAAAATTAAAAAATAATCTTTCTACATCAGGGTATTGGATTTTTTATAAGAAAAAATCTTTTGTTTTTTTATAAAAGATTTTTTTATAAGAAAAAAATCTTTCCAAGGTCTTACCGTGGGTTTTATCAGATTAAATCCGAGGGTGAATTCGGCTTCAACGAAGAAGGCTCCTTCCAACCTCCAATCCACCGCAAGTCCGCAACCTTCACAGTTCACACCAAATTTTTGAGCCAAAGCTCCAAAGATTATCATTATCTTTAATGAAGATAGGGCTAAATGGAGATAGGGCTTACCAGTTAGGTAGTTACCGCTTAGAGATGAGCCATATCCTCTCCCTGTTAATAGGGAGTTAGGGACGAGAGGAATGACAGTTTCGTTTTCCCTAATTTTCTCCTAAAGCCCGCACTGAATTGCTGAGAGCCTAAGACCAACGGTAGGAAAACTTGAATCACTTGAGAGACTGAGAGCCTGAGACGAATGATGGGAAAACTTGAATCGCCCTGAGAGCCTAAGACGAACCGTCACGACTCACTAACGATGGAAAAACTGAGATGGACAGTTTGTTTTCCCTGTTTTGAATTGCTAAGAGCCTAAGGGGGGCTGACTGGACGAACGAGTAATGACGATTGGTTTCTTAATTTAAAGCTTTAAAGTTTTAAACCTTATTATAATTACAATTGAGGCTGACCGGACGAACGAGTCCTAATTTAAAGATTTAAAGTTTTAAATCTTAATATAATTACAAAGATAAAAAAAGTAAAATTACGTGATAAAGCTCGCGAGCCTTTTGAGCCGAGTATTTTAATACTCGAACTCGACTCGATAATTTACTCGAGTATCTCAAGCTCAAAATCGACTCGATAAGCAGCAAGTCTATTTCGAGTATTTTTCGAGTCGATTTCGAGCTACTCGTGAGTTGTTTTGGCATATTATTTTTTCTTTTTTTTGTCTGATTTTATGAGTCGCTTAATTTCACGTGATAATTAAAGCTTATCTCATCTCCCAAAGACTTTTGCATGATAATTTAAGCTTGTCTCTTCTCCCAAAGATATTTTGGAACCAAGTGAGAATTATTATGTGCAATGATTACAATAAAAGAATTACAAAAGAACCACTTAAGCTTGGCTATTTTATTAATTTATGTCAAAAGATTTTTTTTTTTTTTCTTGGATCTGGAGCTATTGTTTTGGCATACGAGGACCTTTTGTGCCCATTTTCATCCTAAAACAGTAGTGTCTGTTAAGGGTTAAAACGGAACAAGTCATTATGTTTTTTATCTTCATTTTATTTTATCGTTGTTGCTGCTGTAATCTCATTATTATTCTTTTAAATATAACTCAACTTATAGTTTAATTTAATATATTTATATTTTAGAAAATCTAACAAAGTTTTATCCCGACTAAAGTCTCACCTTTAAATGTAGAAGATTTTAGCCTTGCAAAAAAATATTTCCAACAATGTCACCACTAATCACCGTTCCTAAAATCATTAGATCCATCACACTCTCATTTTTGCTTTTAGGTTTTATACTCCAGATGATTTTCTGGTCTTCACTGCTGAATAAAATATTTCTTAAAAATTATTAACGCAGCTTGAAGGAACTCTTTTTGATCAGCAGCGCTAAACAAAAATCATGGGACTTTAGTGTCAGCAATAGAAAAACTTTGACAGTTGTGACCACAATTTAGTTGTTCTCTCAATCTAGTAACCAAACCATATATTCTCTTCAAAAAATATTTATAACGAAGGACTTCCCCTATTGTTTTGCAAATTTATCTTAGATTGACATGTCTATATGATATGTACGTGTTCAGAGCTCACGTGTGGTTTTGTGAAAGCGTTATGAAAGCAGGTGATGTGGAGGATCACTGATATAAGAGATAATTTCTAGTATTAATTTTTGATAGAGGATTATTTGTGATAATGTTTGTATAAAATTTGAACCTATCAATCAATCCACTTATTGGAGGTGGTTATCATCAGCAGCTATTTCTCGAATGTCTTCCCTAAGCCCGACAAAATTCACCCAATTGATCCGCCATTCTGCAAATCTAGATATGAGGCACACCAAGTTTATATTGTTGCAACTGAAATCTCAAATGAGTTTACAACTAGTTCATAATATTGTAATTGAAATCTTAAATGGAATTTTCCCTTGCTCAGTAAAATTTCGGGATAAAATTTCTTAACCGCCTAGATATGTCGTCAATCTTAGACATTTGAATTCCTCATTATGATTAATGGCTCTTCGAGAGTGAGACTATTTCCTTGTTAAATTTACAAACTCTTATTAATGTTAGTCAACTGCGGCAACCATTTTAAGGTGAATGGTGGCTGGTGCAACTTGAAATATAATATACTGCAGGTCACATGGCTGATGGTTTGTGTTGCGTTGCTTTAGACCGAACCCTACGCCAGTTTGGATCCATCCGCATCATTTATCATGCCTCATTAAGCCCAAATTGTAGTAGATGGAGAGTTCCCATACCATCATTACATTAGGCTTATTAGCCAATCTAAAGAATGGATGAACATAATACATAGAAAAATAAATGGAATCCTTTTTTGCTTTTCCTGATACTACCATTTATATATATATATATATATATATATATATAATGGTAAATGGAGGGATCAAGTCCTCCTAACATTATTAGCAAAACAAAAAATGTAATTACAAGACTAAAATGATAGGAGGGGTTATGGCCAAGGTACAAGCCTGCTCAAAAGGAGTTTATGACAAGCACAAACATTACCTTATTGTTGGAAAGAGAGATAGTTTAATGAAGGAATATTCATGGAGAAGAAGGTATTTTAAGAAATATTCTTCTTTCAAACTTGTTAGTAAAGTGCAGTGTTGATTTCTTGCTTTTCATAAAGATCTTTTAATATTTTTACTTCTCTAAGAGGTGGATGATGACATTGTTGAGACTTATGTGAAGGTAAAGTGCACATGATGCATGAGTTGGCATGACCCAGCCAACTACAAAGGTGGCAAGTTAAGCTAGTTCACCTAAAATGGTGCACATATGCATGAGTTGGCATGGCCCAGCCAACTACAAAGGTGGCAAGTTAAGCTAGCTCACCTAAATTGGTGCACATGATGCATGAGTTGGCATGGCCCAGCCAACTACAAAGGTAGCAAGTTAAGCTAGCTCACATTAATTGGTACCTGTGCGTGCCAATCTATACAGTTTGGCTGGTTTACTTGTCAATAGGTTTCATTGTCCGTATGCCAAGTTGCCAACACATGCTGCATGGGTGAAACGCAATAAGTCAATAGGTTTCATACCTATTAAAAATGCATGCTCCTGATGCTCGCTCAAACGTTTTCTTTTTCAGCCCATATGTTTATAGCATACTATGGAATTATAGGACAAGTGATTCTTTGTGCTTTAAATCAAACCATTGTAATTTCAATCTCAATTAATTCATGCCACAAACCAATCCTCTTTTCTTCTAAACTAAATTCTAATAAAAGCGGCATAAACAGTGATGCAATGAATAGCAGTTGAAAGTAAGCAACTCAACGGCAAATCTCCTCTTTAATAAACTAATGTCCAGTATATAAACAGAGGCAGTGGTAGCGGGAGTGGCATTGCAGAGTTTGTAGGAATGGGTTCACCTCATGCACTTGTCATCCCTTACCCAGCGCAGGGCCATGTTATCCCCTTAATGGCTCTCTCCCATCTTTTGGTCGACCATGGCTTCAAGGTTACATTCATCAACAGTGAATTCAACCAACGCAGGATTATCGCTGCCTTGTCCGAAAAAGGTGGTGATGGAGTGGAAGGGATCGAGATGGTTTCCCTTCCGGATGGGTTGGCTCCCGACGATGACCGTAACAATCTCGGAAAGTTGACGGAAGGTTTCATAAAAGTCATGCCCGGACGTCTCGAGGAACTGATAAAAAAGATTAACGCATCGGAAGGTGACAAGGTCACGCGCATCGTCGCCGATGCGGCCATGGGGTGGGCTCTCGCGGTGGGTCGAAAGATGGGCATCCGGTCAGCGGCCTTTTGGCCTGCGTCCACTGCGGTGTTTCCGACGTTTCAGACCATCCCCAAGATGATCCAAGATGGAATCGTCGGTGCCGATGGTAAGACACCGCTTGATCAATTTCCCTGAAAAATAAAACGGCTCTAAGGCATAAAATTATCTATTAAAAAATTGAACAGGTGATTCTTTTTTTTTCTTTTTTGGTCGGGGTGAGGGAGGGGTGGTTCTTTTAAAATCTTGAGAAAGAATTTTAATATTAGATTCTTTTTTTTTTTGAAGAGGTTTTTTTTTAAAAATCTTGGGAAAGAGTTTTGTTATCAGTGCTTTTTTTTCCGTTTTTAAAGGGGGTTCTGTTAAAATCTTGAGAAAGAATTTTGTTATTAGTCGTTTTTTATGAGAAGGGATTTTTTTTAAATCTTGAAAAAGAATTTTGTTATTAGTTTTTTTTTTAAGAAGGATTGTTTTAGAATCTTGAGAAAGAATTTTATTATTAGTGCTTTTTTTTATTAAGGAGGATTCTTTTAAAATCTTGAAAAAATTTTATTATCAGTACTTTTAATGTAGTCGTTTGCAGTAATGTTAAAGATATTGTATTTTTTCTCTATATCTTTGTTGATTATTTATATTTGCATATGTCATATAAATTTTTTAAAAAAATAAATATTTAGTTTATGTGATACGTTATTATGTATGTACACTTAGATAATGGTTGAAAAAAAAAAAACTAAAAAAAGATGCATCAGTGAGTTTTGGTGGCCACCATTGGATTCCTTCAATTCTTTTGACATTAATGCATCTAAACAAATTTACAGAAATATTTATTGAGATCAGGAACAAGCTAGCCATTTTTTTTATGCATTTTATGCAGGAATGATAAAACGGAATGAGCCCTTTCAGCTGAGCCCTGACATGCCGTCAGTGAACACAAGCCATCTTCCTTGGAACCTTCCCTATGATCTACAAACACAAGAAATCATCTTTAAGTACATACGCAGCAACAATGAGACAATGCAGCTTGCTGAAACAATCATTTGCAACTCATTTTATGACCTCGAGCCACCATCTTTCGCTCTCTGCCCAAATCTACTACCTGTTGGACCGCTACTCACAAGCCAATGGTCTGAAAAGGCCGTCGGGCATCTCTGGCCAGACGATGCGACCTCCATGAGTTGGCTCGATGAGCAACCCGCTAACTCGGTCATTTACGTGGCATCTGGAAGCATAGTGGCCTTAAACCACCAACTATTCCAAGAGCTCGCGCTTGGGCTCGAACTCTCCGGCCATTCATTCTTGTGGGTCGTAAGACCCAACCTCAAAAATGGGATCGATAATACCTGGTTAGATGGGTTTCGAGATCAAGTTAAAGGGCGAGGAAAGTTGGTGGAGTGGTCTCCTCAACAGCAGGTGCTAGCACATCCTTCTGTTGCTTGCTTCTTATCTCATTGTGGTTGGAATTCGATATTAGAAGGAATGAAGAATGGAGTTTCTTTCCTCTGCTGGCCAGACTGTGCTGACCAATTCCTCAACCAGACCTACATATGTGACATCTGGAAGACTGGCTTAAGAATAGAACCTGATAACAAAGGTCTTGTTCCAAGGGAGCAGATCAAAGAGAAGGTCCGCCAATTATTTAGGGATGAGGAGATAAAGGCAAGAGCTCTAATGTGGAAGGATATTGCTGATAGGAGCATCAAGGAAGGAGGATCATCCTATAAGAATCTCAAGAGCTTTATTGATGCCCTGAAAGAATGACGATTTCCTTTTGCTTGACTATTTGCTTTATAAACTTCAAATTTAAGGTGTGATATATGTGCTGCCACTTCACATGCAGATAGGTCAATGAGATGAACTCACTATATCATCTATTGCTATTCAAGTGCCATTTTCTTCTTGTTTTCTTGTGGTAGAATTTATTTTGCATGGGGTCTTTAAGCGATTGGTCCCAGTCAAAGCTAATAGTGTTTATAAGGAAATAGAATTCGGCTTAGGATGAGAATTAAACGATAATTGTTTGAGTTAAAATTCAGCTTGCCTTTATTGCTTCTACTCAAGAGTTTAAATACAGGAAATAAGATAACTACATCCAAGAAAATAACAACTCTAACAGCTAATTACAAGAGTATAGCCAGATTATTCGAAACAAACAACAGAAATAAATCACAACAGATTGACTAAATCTAAAGCAAGCTGTTAACAATATGCATGTTCCACTTGTTCACAACCACCTTCATAATCAACATGTTCTTCACTTATGCCACGTTAGCTGCATTATTAATCAAAGTACTTTGTGTTAGAAATATTGTTTTAAATTTTGAAAAAATCTTTTTAGAAAATGCTAAAATAATTAATCTAAAATTTAAATTCAAAATCTAAATTAAAGTTAAAAGGAATCAAATTCGTCAAGGCGTGTTAGACACTGCCCTAAGGACCCCCTTGTGCGGGTTGTTGGCGATTTGTCCCAAAGGTACAACGACTCGGCTCGATCCGATCCTTCTACCGCGAGCACGATCGAGTGAAGGTGCAAACCCAATGATTCTTCAGATGCTCAAATAAAATATAATAAAAAAGGTTAAATAAATCTTTTACCACCAGTAACTTGTTGAGACAGTCTTCCTTGTTGAAAGAGATTCTCAAATCCCAGCACTTGCATCAACAGGATCTTCAACAAATGAATAGATCTTTTAGGATTTGGATTTTTGTTTTCTGCCTTCTCTATTTTTTTTTCCTTAGTCTATCCATATATTTATATAAAAGAAAAAATTAATGTTTTTCCTTGTGACCATTCCTTCTAGTTGGTCACAGAACATGCGGAATAAAAACTCGCAAACTCTCGCTGCGAGCGTTCCATGAACTCTCGCGAACGCTCACTGCGAGCATTCTGCGAACGCTCCCATGGAGCGCGTCCCATGCGAGCATTTAATGCTCGCATGGGTCGGTTACCTCTTTTTTTTATTTTTAACTTTTAACATAGGTCAAAAGTCAACAATCCCACACAAAAGTTAAAAAATAAAAAATAAAAATGATAATAAAAATTAATATACCAAAAAAGAAAAAAAATTAGGGCATCTTATACTGCGCAATAGGTGAGGTCCTATGGACTTGAACCTCACTTAGTGTTGATTGTATACATCTGAAGGAACCATAGTGGATTAGACCTTGAACTAGGTCCTTGACTCAGACTTCTACTAATCACACACACATGGTGAATCAATTATGTTTAAGCGGTCAGCGCATATTAAAGGCCTTGCACTTAGTACCTTGATTTTTTATGAGAATTCTTTAAGGTTAGCCCAAACCTTTAGTCATGGCCTCATATGACAATTTTCATATAGGTGAATCCTCCAAGGATATTTGTGACAATACCCTGCAGATAACCTACCTCGGATCCATTAAGAGTATAACTCAACCTTACACAAATTTACTTTGTCACTTTACAGGAGTACTCATCATAGGGATGGGATGAAAAATTTTTCAAACATTTGTGCTCTAATACGATCACTCAATCAGCTTCGTTTCTACCACATTGAACCTCATTCATGAGATCTCCAATCACAGAGGTTGGGTATCCACTGCTGGCAACCAAAGAATGGGCTTAAGCCACAACCCTCTCGATGAATCTATGACTCCATTCCTAGATAACTCCTTGGTTAATTAATCTGTCAAAATCTTCTCGGCAAATTCCAAAGAGATAATATTATTTTTGGATTAGACCTCAAATAAGAGAATCAGACAAAGGTATATTAGAATTGAACATCCAAATATAAGGTAAACAATAAGTTGGATATTCCAACAGTCATGAGATTATTTAGTAAATTATAAAAACTTTTATTAAATCTCATGGCAATATATATCAAGTGACTCAAAATAGAGCATTTATATGACATACCTTGTCACAGCATCCAAGTTCATCCATTCTTTGCCATTTGGTAACATAAAAGATTCACAATAATAGGTAAGCAATAAGTATTTACCCAATGCTATCACTTTTGTCAGTAACAAACAACACAACAAGGAGATATTAAAATGCCTTTACCACTATACTAGAAAACACTTATCTGGAATAGAAAAACTTTTGCATTTATGTTAGAATGCAATATATATGCTAGTAGCTGCAAGTAAAATAATAAAATAATATGAAAATACATCATATACAAGCACGCATATATTATGTGCACAAATGCAAGCATGTGTTTTTCAATAAGGCTTTGTTTGCATGCTGAATGGTTAACCACCTGTTTGATAACTTCACCCCTTGTCCATCTATCTAGTGAACAAAGTAATTCCTAATTAGCACTTGCTTAACCTACCATTAATGCAACCATTGCTTAACTAACCATTATCTGGTTAAGGGATTTTTTTTCTCCACTTTCATGGACAAGAATGCCCTCATGCTATGTATAAAGAAGATGGCTTTGCACCTCTCCCTATATAAATATATTAACACTCAAGAAAGCCCTCATGGCATTTTTTTTCATATAACATTGAAATTTCCTCCCATGTGTATCGCATCTATCCACATTTTATTAGTACAGAACAATAAGTGGAAAAATAGCGACTTGTATAGGCATGGAAATTAGGTTCATCATTGAGATACAATGCAGTTGTCCATTAATTGACCCTATGGCCATGCCAAGCATGCACCCCTATTGACCACCAGATTGTCATTGTCATGTAAATAATAAGATAACATCAAACCTGATAGATATAAAATAAGAAAAATTATAATTTCAACTTAGGTCCCGTTTGGTAGAGCTGTTGACAGTAAAATTTTTGGAAAAATACTACATGATGTTAGCAGTAAAATTATAACTTCAATTGTACATATTTGGATGACCCATTCACATGTCCACAAATCCACTGAACCATCTAAGTGTTTACAGTTAAGAAGGCAAGAAGAAATTCGAGAGATTGGAAATTCTGTCAAGCAACCAATCCTGATATTTTTGGTGACAGGCTGTCCCATCTAAAAGGTAATTTTCCTTATTCCCAGAAAATCAAAACATGGCGATTAAAAGCCTTCACCATCCCTCTAACTCTCTTTCTCACTTCTTCTCGAAAAGAAAGACATGTACATGCAGGAAATTAGCATAAAAGGGCCCTGGGCATCCAAACATCCCCTCATGAATCTCAGATGCGTAGCTACCCTAACATTAGGGATGTCTTGTACATGAGAAGAAAAGACAACAATAATGTGTATGGCTGAGAATGTGAGATGCATGAATGGTGGAGGGATGAGATGGACCACAGTTCCCATAATGTCACAATTTTCATTGCAGTGCAAACTGCCTTCTAAATTGATAGTAGTTTCCCAGATAAGATATGGTTGGTTATGCAGTGCCAGATGTCCAAGTCTCCAATTTACCATTAAGGCAAAAAGTATCTCATTTAGCAATAAGATCTCTATAGGGTTTTGAGGAGTAGTGGTGCAATGAAGAGAAATATTAATCATGATGGGAAACTTTGGTTCATAGCAGTCTACATAAGGAAAAACCACGTTCATATTAAAGAAAATATGATATAAACAAGAAACTAATAACATTCCAAGTAAATTGACAATCATCAGTCTTGGTAATATATTTGTGGAGTGACCCTCCTAGTCAAGCAGCATGTATAACATCAGAAAGAAATGGAATAAATATTAAGTCAAATAAAAAATTAGACAAAATTATTTGGAGTCAAGACATAGACAAAATTTTATTGTCAACATTATATTAGCAAGCAGTATTTCAAGGGATAATTATGGATGATCATAATTTAGCATAGCAATATTTGCACCATTAATGCACAGGCATTTCAGGATGGCATGAAAACTTTATATGTAGAGCAAACTCATGCAAATAACAAAATAAGTAGATGGAATAAAAATCTAACAATTTCTAGAAAAGAAGAAAACTTCTCCTTAGCTGTTAGAAAAATTGTTTTGAATTTTGAAAAAACCTTTTTAGAAAATGCTAGATCTAAATTAAAGTTCAAACTGGTCGAGGCGTGTTAGACACTGCCCTAAGGATAAGTTTTGCCCCCTCATGCGGGTTGTTGGCGATTTGTCCCCAAGGTACAATGACCCGGCTCGATCCGATCCTCTATCGCGAGCACGATCGGGTGGAGGTGCAAATCCAATGATTCTTCAGATGCCTAACTAAAAATATAATAATAAAAAGGTTAAATAAATCTTTTACCACTAGTAGCTTGTTGAGACAGACTTCCTTGTTGAGACAGATTCTCAAATCCCAGCACTTGCAGCAACAGGATCTTCAACAAACGAATAGATCTTTTAGGATTTGAATTTTTATTTTCTGCATTCTCTATTTTTTCCTTAGTCTATCTATATATTTATATTAAAAAAATTATCATTTTTTCCTTGTGACCGTTCCTTTTAGAATGTTGATCATGAAATGTGCGAAATAAAAGCTCGCGAACGTGGGTCGGTTACCTTTTTTTTAACTTTTTGTCAACACTTTTGATTCATGATGGGCTTTCTTTGAGACCTTCTTGGTGTATCAATGCCTCCCTCTTTCGCTGGAGGAAAAGACTGTACACCACCTCCGGTGCAGCAAGTCCTACGTGGGCTGCACCGTTCCTTTTATTGGTCCACATACGCATGACACCCATTAAAAATGTTAAGACATCCCGAGAGGAGTTTTAAGCTTACGACACCGTAGTTATATAGTCAAGACACCCGTTTAGAAAGCAAAAAAACTTACGACATCCTAGTAAACTCACGACACCCTAAGCTTAAGACACATGTTCAGAAAAGGTATATTACACAACTTTCTCTCACGTGCATTAATACCCGTTCAGCTTTTTTTTGGAATCTGTGCACAAACATTTTTCTAAACGGGTGTCTTAAGCTTAAAACTAGGGTGTCGTGAGTTTAAAACTAGGATGTCGTGATGAACGGGTGTCTTGACATTACTGTGTCGTAAGCTTAAAACTAGGGTGTCATAAGTTTTTTTTTACTTTTTAATAGGTGTCTTAATTTTGACATAACGTGCATTAATACCAGCTTTTTTTGGAATTTGTTTATAGACGTATCGTGGCTTTATAACTACGGTGTCGTAGAACTAGGTGTCGTCTTTATTTTGACATGACGTATATTAATACCATCTTTTTTAGAATTTGTGTATAGACGAGTGGGTGTCGTGGCTTTATAACTACGGTGTCGTGGCTTTATAACTAGGGTATCGTAAATATTTTTTATTTTCTTAATGGGTGTCTTAGTTTTATAACTACGGTGTCGTAAGTTTAAAACTAAAGTTAAGGTTTTTTTGCTTTCTTAATAGCTATTTAATTTTGACATGACGTGCATTAATACCCGTTCAGTTTTTTTTGGGAACGGGTGTCTTAAGCTTAAAACTTGTCGTAAGTTTAAAACTAGGATCTCGTGAGTTTTTTTTTCTTTCTGAACGGGTGTCTTCACCTTTTAACTACGATGTCGTAAGCTTAAAACTAGGGTGTCGTAAGTTTTTCTTTTGGGATGTCTTAACATTTTTTAATGGGTGTCGTGCGTATGTAGACCAATAAAAAAGAACGGTGCAACTCACGTAGGACTTGCTGCACCAAAGGCGGTGTACAAAGTCTTTTCCTTCGCTGAAACCTTGTCCTTAAAGTTCAAGTTCATAAATTCGTCTCTTATCTCTTGAGCATTTTTCCACGTAGCATCTTCAGCAGACAGCCTTCTCCACTTAATCAAAGTTTCTTCAAATATTTACGCACCCAACGTGTGCCCAATATTGCTTCTGGTTCAACCACAAATTAAGTCCCCATCTTCAATCAAAGGAGGTATTTTTTCTCACTTGAAGTCAAGTTGTCCCCTAGCTTCTTTTTGAGCATAGACATATGAAAGACGGTGTATACGTGCGTAAGCTGGAAGCTATAATTTATAGGCCACCTTACCAATCTGCTCTTCTATTTGAAAGGGCCCATATAAAGATTTGCCAACTTTTGATAAGCTTGTTTGAATAGCAATTATTGTCAGTAAGGATGAAGTTTAAAAAATATCCATTCTCCTACTTGGAACTTAATGTCCCACCATTTTGAGTCGGCCAGCTGCTTCGTTCTATTATTGGCATTATTCAAATTAATTTTTAGCTGTAACAAGGAATCTCGGGTTGCAAGTTGCTGATCTACTTTATGCACTGGACTACTACCTTCATGATAGTGTGGAATGGTTGGAGGTGGTCTCCCATGTAAGGCCTGAAATGGAGTCATCCCTATTAAAGCATGGTAGGTGGTATTACACCAAAATTCTGCCCAAGGAATAAATGAATGTCATTTTCTTGGCTGTCCATGCACAAAACACCACAAATATTGTTCAATGCCAGTGGTTCACAACCTCCGTTTGACCATTCGTCTGAGTGTGATAGGCTGAACTCATCTTTAGCTGAGTTCCTGACATCTTGAAAAATTCTTGCCAAAAACGACTGATGAATATTAGGTCTTTATCACTTATTATCGACCTTGGCATCCCATGGAGAGCTTGACCACACCAGCAATAAATGTTTCAACTACCAATTTTGTAGTATAAGGATGAGACAAAGCCATAAAATGTGCAGCCTTACTAAGTCGATCAACCATGACCAAAATAGTACTGCTCTTGCCATTTGAAGGTGGGAGACCCTCGATGAAATCCATAGTAATATCATCCCAAACTTGACATGGGATTGGTAGGGGTTGAAGGAGGCTAGCTGATGACAGAGTTTCAGTTTTGGTTCGTTGACAAACATCTCATGAAGCAACATATTCTATGAGGCTGGCCTCTTGTACATTGATGGCCAATAAAATTGTTGAGCAATCCTTTTGTAAGTTCTAAGAACTCCTGAATGCCTTCCATCGGCGAATCATGGAATTCCTTTAAGAGCTATCCAACAATTTCAAAATTTGAAGGCACGCCACATGATTTTTATACAAGACCAACCCATTCCGCCATGAATATAGTTTCTCGGTAGCCAGCCGTCCAACCTTTTTCATGTAAAGATGATCTTTAGCTTCAACTTTAATCGGATCCCATAATGAAGTGTGAGATACAGTAAAGCATCCAAGCTAGGATTGTCTGCCATTCTGGAAAGTGCATTGGCTGCCTTGTTCTCGTTGCCCGGCCGGCTTGTAAATGATCTCGTAGTCATACCCCAAAAATTTAGCTACCCCCATTTTTGTTGCTCCGGAGTCACCACTCGCTGCTCCAATAAATATTTGAGGTTGCATTGATCAGTTTGGATATAGAATTCGTTACCCATCCCATGTTTGTATTGCATGAATGATTGCCAACATTTGCTAGGGCTCGACTCATGAAAGTAATTGGTCTCTCCCGCTGAGTCAGAACAACTCTAATGCCGTCTCGGGATGCATCTGATTCTATAAAGAAAGGCTCATTGAAATTTGGCATGGCATGAACAGTGCTCGACCTCGGCCATGAACAGTGTTAGGCCTCGGCATGAACAGTGCCCGGCCTCGGCATGAATAGTGCTCGGCTTCGGTCATGAACAATGCTTAGCCTCGGCATGAACAGTGCTCGGCTATGAATAGTGTTCGGCCTCGGTCATGAACAGTGCTCGGCCTCGGCTATAAACAGTGCTTGGCCTCTTTCCCTCGGCCTTAGCCACTCAGCCCCCTCGGCCTCGGCATGAACAGTGCTCGGCCATGAACAGTGCTCAGTCTCGGCATGAACAGTGCTCGGCCTCGGTCATAAACAGTGTTAGGCCTCGGCATGAACAGTGCCCGGCCTCGGCATGAACAGTGCTTGGCCTCGACATGAATAGTGCTTGGCCATGAACAGTGCTCAGCCTCGGCATGAACAGTGCTCGGCCTCTTTCCCTTGACCTCATCCACTCAGCCCCCTCGGCCTCGACCCTCGGCCTCGACATGAATAGTGCTTGGCCTCGCATGAACAGTGCTCGGCCTCGCCATGAACAGTGTCGTGCAAGTGTTCACCCACGGCCTTCTTTGAAGCTCATCCAAGGGCATGAACAGTACTATGCACATACTCTATAATCAATGCTCTACGAGGGACAGAGCCGGCTTTAATTCCAAACTTCATCTTCTACCTTAGTGACTACACTTTGGGGCCCACATGCCTGACTTTATTGCCCATCATTGTCCACACAAGGCAACGGAAGTGTGGTGTGGGGGACACATTTGGAAAACACCGTAACGGTCGGCTACACCCTGCAGCAGCCTGCAACAGCTGTCCAAGCCAAGCAGCACCTGCCAACCAGCTACAGCCATCTACTCTGATGGACACGGCCTGCAGCTCTAACAAATCACATGAAGGCCAACCCCACTGTGCTGCCCCCATCATCAATGCTCTGACAAGTGATTATGCCCCAAAACTAACAGACTCCAAGCATCAATAAAATGGGTAAGAGGAATCCCGATCAGGTAACTGATAACTCACCACACTCTTAAACGCTCATTCTTGCTCACAGAGAGCTCAAAGCCTCTCTCTTTCTCTTTCGAGCTTTCTCAAGCTCACGGCTATTGCCCAGAGCACTGACTTGAGCATCGGAGGGTCCCCATCGAATCTTCAGTCCCGAAATTTTTTGTAGGCTCCTAGAAGCAAGAAGCTCGCCGAAAGATCTCGTGCTCGCTGGAGGAGGCGACCGGACGCCTGCGGACGTTCGAGGACGGTGATTTAGCATCAACAATTATATTGTAGGCAAGACCGTAAAAATGAATGGAGAAGAGTATGGTTTATAGCTGTTTCATCATCATTATGATGCTGTGACATTGCAATCTTTAAAAGAAAATGCAAGAGAGGTACAAACATGGTGGCCAAGTTAGGTGGGCTGTGCCTAAGCTGATGGTGGCATGGATTAATTGTATTTTTCAAGGCTGATGCGTTCAGTTGGGCGAACTTTTCTATGGATAAGATACATGTGGTGCTAAAGGGTGCAAAATTAATAGATAAGGTTTAATCATGGTAAAGTTCAACACTAAAAAGCTAAAAGTAGCTAAAAATTGAAAGAATGGGAAGAAAGAAAGTATTTGCTAAAAGTAACTAATAAACAAAAAAAATAACGTAAGCAATCAGTTCCTATAGCATTCTTTTGAAAAAAAATACATAAATAATATATCGTATTTAAAATTTTATTAATATTTACATAAAACTAAAATAATATTAAAAATAAAATTAAAAATATATAAATAATGCACCGTACTGAAGCTCTATTCTTCTCTAAAAATCTGAACTTCTAACGCGCATCCCTCTTCTCAAAGGATGCTTTAGGAAGATGTTGGGTGTCTTACGAGCGATATTTTTTTTTTTTTTTGTCTGAGTTTTATGAGTCGCTTAATTTCGTGTGATAATTTAAGTTTACCTCATCTTCCAGAGACTTTCGCTTGATAATTTAAGCTTGTCTTTTCTCCCAAAGATTTTTTGGGACCAAGTGAGAATCATATGTGCAATGATTAAAATAATAGAATTACAAAAGAACCCCTTAAGCTTGGCTATTTTATCAATTGACGTCAAAAGATTTTTCTTTTTTTCTCCCGAGGATCTGGAGCTATCGTTTTGGCATACAAGGAGCTTTTGTGCCCATTTTCATCCTAAAACATTAGTATCTGTTAAGGGTCAAAACGGAACAAGTCATTATGTTTTTTATCTTCGTTGTTGTTGTTGCTGTTGGGATTAGTAGTCTCACTGTAATTTTTCTAAATGCAACGGCAAATCTCCTCTTTAATAAACTCATGTCCAGTATATAAACAGAGGCAGCGTGGTAGCGGGAGTGGCATGCAGAGTCCGTAGGAATGGGTTCACCTCATGCACTTGTCATCCCTTACCCAATGCAGGGCCATGTTATCCCCTTAATGGCTCTCTCCCATCTTTTGGTCGACCATGGCTTCAAGGTTACATTCATCAACACTGAATTCAATCAACGCCGGATTATCGCTGCCTTGTCCGGAAAAGGTAGTGATGGAGTGGAAGGGATCGAGATGGTTTCCCTTCCGGATGGGTTGGCTCCCGACGATGACCGTAACAATCTCGGAAAGTTGACGGAAGGTTTATTAAAAGTCATGGCCGCCGGACGTCTCGAGGAACTGATAAAAAAGATTAACGCATCGGAAGGGGACAAGGTCATGCACATCGTCGCCGATGTGGCCATGGGATGGGCTATCGCGGTGGCTCAAAAGATGGGCATCCGGTCAGCGGCCTTTTGGCCTGCGTCCACTGCGATGCTTGCGACGTTTCAGAGCATCCCCAAGATGATCGAGATGGCATCGTTGGTGCCGATGGTAAGACACCGATTGATCAATTTTTTAAAATCTTGGGAAAGAGTTTTGTTATCGGTGTTTTTTTTCCCTTTTTTAAAAGGAGCTTTCTTAAAATCTTGAGAAAGAATTTTATTATCCATCATTTTTTATAGGAAGGGGTTTTTTTTTAATAATCTTAAGAAAGAATTTTTTTATCAGTACTTTTGTTAGGAGGGTTCTTTTAAAATCTTGAGAAGGATTTTCTTATCGTTTTTTTTTTTTTAGGGATTCTTTTAAAATCTTGAGAAAGAATTTTGTTATCAGTCCTTTTTTATGAGAAGGGATTTTTTTTAAAAGTCTTGAGAAAAGTATTGTATTATCGGTGCTTTTTTTAAGAAAGGATTGTTTTAGCATCTTGAGAAAGAATTTTATTATTAGTAATTTTTTAAGGAGAGTTCTTTTAAAATCTTAAAAAAATTTTGTTATTAATGCTTTTATTGTTGTTATTTGCAGTGATGTTAAGGATCACACAAGATTTTTTCTCTATATTTCTTTGTTGATTATTTATATTGTATATGTTATATAACTTTTTGAAAAAATAAATATTTAATTTATTAGATCAAATTTCTTTAATTTATCCATTAACTAAGTGATATGTTTAATACATTATACCTATATACTACTTAATGGTTGCTAAGTGATATATTATGTATACATAGCAATAACATACCTATAGGAGATGCACTACTTAGAAAATGGTTGAAAAAAAAAAAAACTAGAAAAAGATGCATTGGCTGGTGGCCACAATCGGATTCCTTCAATTCTTCTGACATTAATGCGGATTTAATGATGAAAAGTTTGATTCATATCGTAAACAAATTTAAAGAAATATTTATTGGGAGGACAAGCTCCTACATTTAAGAAAAAAAAATCATGAGCCATTTTTTTATACATTTTATACAGGAATGATAAAATGGAATGAGCCCTTTCAGCTGAGCCCTGGCATGCCGCCAGTGAACGCAAGCCATCTTCCTTGGAACATCCCCCATGATCTACAAACACAAGAAATCTTCTATAAGTACATACGTAGCAACAATGAGTCAATGCAGCTTGCTGAAACAATCATTTGCAACTCATTTTATGACCTCGAGCCACCATCCTTCGCTCTCTGCCCAAATCTACTACCTGTTGGACCGCTACTCAAAGCCAATGGTCTGGAAAGGCCGTCGGGCATCTCTGGCCAGATGATGCAACCTCCATGAGTTGCAACTCAGTCATTTATGTGGCATCTGGAAGCATAGCTGTCTTAAACCATCAACAATTCCAAGAGCTCGCGCTTGGGCTCGAACTCTCCGGCCATTCATTCTTGTGGGTCGTAAGACCCAACCTCACAAATGGGATCGATGATACCTGGTTAGATGGGTTTCGAGATCGAGTTAAAGGGCGAGGAAAGTTGGTGGAGTGGTCTCCTCAACAGCAGGTACTGGCACATCCTTCTGTTGCTTGCTTCTTCTCTCATTGTGGTTGGAATTCGACATTGGAAGGGTTGAAGAATGGAGTTTCTTTCCTCTGCTGGCCTTACTGGGGTGACCAATTCCTCAACCAGACCTACATCTGTGACATCTGGAAGACTGGCTTGAGAATAGAACCTGATAACAAAGGGCTTGTTCCAAGGGAGCAGATCAAAGAGAAGATCCGAAAATTATTTAGGGATGAGGAGATAAAGGCAAGAGCTCTAATGTGGAAGGATATTGCTGATAGGAGCATCAAGGAAGGAGGATCATCCTATAAGAATCTCAAGAGATTTATTGATGCCATGAAAGAATGATGATTTCTTTATGCTTGACTGTTTGCTTCATAAACTTCAAATTTAAGGTGTGATATATATATATATATCTGTGTGTGTGTGTTACCACTCCACATGCGGATAGGTCAATGAGATGAACTCATTATATCTATTGCTATGCAAGTGTCATTTTCTTCTTGTTTTCTTGTGGTAGAATTTATTTTGCATGGGGTCTTTAATCGATTGGTCCCAGTCAAAGCTGAAAGTGTTTATAAGGAAATAGAATTCTGCTTAGAGCGATAATTAAACCACAATTGTTTGAGTTAAGATTTAGCTTGCCTTTATTGCTTCTACTCAAGAGTTTAAATGCATGAAATAAGATAACTATATCCAAGAAAATAACAACTCTAACAGCTAATTACAAGAATATAGCCTGATTATTCGAAACAAACAATAGAAATAAATCACAACTGATTGATCAAATCTAAAGCAAGCTGTTAACAATATGCATGTTCCACAACACGTTCTTCACTTATGCCATGTCAGCTGCATCTTAATCAAAGTACTTTGGATTCATGACTTCTTATGACTTCTTAATCTGATCAAGAGTACTTTGGATTCATGATTTCTAATCTACTTGATTTCTTAATTTAATCTTGATCTCATTCATCTAGCAATCTCAGGTTCCATAATCTAATCTTGATCTCATTCGTCCAGCAATCTCAGGTTCTCTCATTCATCCCAGCCTGAACCATGATCTCCCTCAAGCCCTAGGCCTGTAGCACCCATGGACTCGTTCCATTACAAAAAAGCAAGATAGACAAGGCCCACACCAACTTGGGCCACCACAGTTCAAAAGGGATCCAATTGGTGCCTTGTCCTTCTTGCTTTACTACATATAAACCACTCAACCAACTCCCAATTTTTTGATGTAGGACTATTGGAAGGGGCATCACACCTATTCATTGAGAATGTTGAGCACAAACCATGACATTCGAACTAATATAAGAGCAAACTAAGGATTGAGTAATTGAAAATCCAGAAAGTGTGGTTTTTTTTTTTTTGTGTTTTTGGCAGATCTTGCTCCCTGTAAATGCCTGATGTTGCAGTGGTCAATTGATTGAATTTTGTCATTCATGTTTACATTCTTGTTAAAGGACATTACTCACATGAGTTATTCTTGTTTCATTTATCCTATCACGCCAGGGTACCAGAGTGGATGAGGTTTTTAAACCGGCCAAGTTTTCTAACCAGAATTCCCGCAACCCTTTGAACATCAAGTGAAAGTCTCATTTTTAAATACAACTCAACTCGTAGTTTGATTTAGTAGATTCATATTTTAGAGAACGAGCGAACCTCCTTATTGAATGTTTTTGGAAATAGCTTTCACTGATGCTGTTTGAATCTGTTGACAGCCAATGCCTTGCAATTTATGAATCTAGCTGCCCCACCGAAATTCTATTATCAACCGCTTTCAATTACACATCACCGTTCATAATTGTTCCAACCAATGGACACTTAACACCAAGTCCAATCCAATCAATGGTAGAGCATATAAAGTGAGGGAAAAAGTGATGCCTTGGATCAATACTTGTACATTCTCAAATTTTCCTTGGCATTTAATGACCTCCCATTAACAATCTTCACATCAAATGGCTCAGTAGGGACCTCTGGTAGCTGTAGCAAATTTGCTATTCCTTCACTAATGAAGCTGTGAGTGGAGCCACTATCAATAAGGACAACCATTTCGCAGAGCCCAATCTTGGCCATCACCCGCATTGTTTTGTATACCGACCATCCTGACAATGCATGCAAAGATCTCTCTGGTTGAGGTTCCTCATCATCGGAGACGTCTGAACTGCCTTCCAAAAGCAAACCTATGACCACCAGTCGCAATTAAAACAAAGCCCTTGAGCCCTTCTTTTCTGCATTTCATCCCAGGTGAGCCGCTTCATCGGAGAGGCAATTTTGGATTTTGTTGAGGGAGAAGATTCCGATGTTGGCCGATCTACTGGACGATTAAATTTCTATTGTCTATTCACCTGTTCGTTCCTCATTCGTGCAAGGCTAATAACTTTCTTCAATGTTTTTGGTTTGAACATTCTGATGCCATCTACGATTTCTGCTTCGAGTCCTCCCATAAAAGTTTCCACCAGAGCCTTTTGCATCCATCCTTGAACCCTGTTGCCCAATCTTTAATTTCAACTCCCTTTGGTAATCACGTAAGAACCCTATTTGTTTTACTTTAGACAAGGCCTTATCAAAGTCTTCGTAGTCGGTAGGGCCAAAGCGAGAGCATAACTCTTCCACAAAAATATCCCATGTAACTTCCTTGCCTTCCTCTTTGTAGGCTCTACGGTTAAATACTTTTGATAAGAATATTGGCCGCCCTCCTTCATTCCTGTACTTATGCTCTTCCCCGTTATTTATAGAACGCCCTGAGAAGAAATTTTCATTGCTGGAAGATCCCTCTGGTTTGGAGAGCAATGCTACTGCTATTTTGCTAATAATTGTTTCAAAATGAGATAATTTATCATTCATTCCGATCTCCATTCGATTGAATGTATCCTGTAGCCCTCCTAGACTTGCTTCAAGATTTTTAATTCGCTCCTTATTTGTAGCCATGATGTGCAACTCTGATACCAAATGATTGGTCCCAATCAAAGCTGATGGGGTTTATAAGGAAATAGAATTTTGCTTAGGGCAAGAATTAAACCACAATTGTTTGAGTTGAAATTCAGCTGGCCTTTATTGCTTCTACTCAATAGTTTAAATACAGGAAATAAGATAACTACACTAAGGTACTAAGGTAGTGTTTGATAGAAAAAATATTATCCATGGATAAGTGTACGGGATAGAGTTTGTCCTCTGGCTATCCCTAGATATATCCCTTGACTATCCCATTGATCATATCAAATGCAAAAAGGTAAATCCATAGGATAATTTTTTTTACTTTTATTTGGAGGGATAACCAGCTATTCCTGCATTCTCTAGGGAATAAATTGAGGAGATATCCTATGGTTAACTATGGTTAACCATGAATTATCTCATTGGTTAACTTTATTCCCAGCTATCCCTTATAGTTATGGCTTTTGGGAATAAGAGGGGATATCCTGGATATCCACTCAAGATATCCCCTCTTATCTCCTATTTCAATCAGTACCTAAGAAAATAGCAACTCTAACGGCTAATTTCAAGAGTATAGTCTGATTATTCGAAATAAACCAATGTTTTAAAAATCAGACCGAACAACGAACCGGCTTAACATTTGGATGCGGATCAATCGGTTCGACCGGATGAATCAGTTTGATCGGATCAGATAATATTATAATTAAATTTTAATTTAATATATATAAAATAATAAATATAAATATAATTTAAATGAAAATTTTTTAAAAAATCTAAAAATCGGATTGGTCCGGTTGAAACCTGGCCGGTTCAATAGGTTTTTTAATTTTTACCGGATCATATAAAAGTCAACTTTAATAATAAAATTGGATCGGACTAATGATTGGTTTTCGATTGGACCATCAAGTCTGATCTGATTTTCAAAACATTGAAATAAACAACATAAATAAATCATAACTGATTGACCAAATCTAAAGCAAGCTGTTAACAATATACATGTTCCACTTGTTCACGATCACCTCCAAAATCAACATGTTCTTCATTTATGCCACGTCAATTGCATTCTTAATCAAAGTACTTTGGATCCATGGTGGGATTCCTTTGAGACCTCCTTGGTGTATCATTAAGCGAGATGTTTCAACTTGGTAAGCCGACGTGCACTTGATTTTGGTGTTGTTGAGATATAATATAACCGACAGTTTGTACCGCTAGGTTGATTCATTGCACACTTTAATTAATCATTGCCTTTTTCTTTCCAGATTCATTGTATTAGATATACCATATAGAGGTAGATTTCCTAGAAAGTGTGGCAAAAGGGATAGGTTCAAGCAAGACATCTTCACCAAGTTGAATGATATCTCTAGCTATCTTCCAAGTACTACATTCTACTTTAACCCATTAATTAGTTGGCAGACAGATGAGCAAATAAGGACACATGTGCATGAGTTTTGAATGGTGAATGTCCAAAGCCCCTTAACGTGAAGGTAGGCAATCTTATAATAAATATCTTTAGACCTGGTTTGTGGTTCTAGATCCTTGATCCATCTCTCAGTGTTTCTTCTTTTTATCGTCCCAATTTTTTAAGAAACTACAAGCCCTAATGGAGAATATAACAAATAAACTCTCACGCGCGTATATATATATATATATATATATATATATATATAGAGAGAGAGAGAGAGAGAGAGAGAGAGAGAGAGAGAGAGAGAGACTTAACCTCATTTCAAATTGAGCTTCTAACTCAAAGCTATATGTCTCCCTTTTTTTTTCCTCTATCCAATAGATAACTAGCTAGTCATGCACCAGCGCAGCGTGGGACATTAATATATTTATAAAGTGAAGGAAATTAAATTTTACCATGCATAGATAATTTATTTTTTAGGCTCTATGTTTGGTTTCTTAAGGCCGTTAAAAAAATCATATCAAAATCTATATCTTTTAATTAATTAAATACAACTACAAAATATCTAAACAAATCAAATTTCATAATCTAAAACATGATTTCTATTTATTCAAACTAATAAAAACTACAAATTCATACAAAAAAAGAAAATCATTCAAACACATACCTCTTTCAAGTGAAGTCCCATGTTATTTTTGAATGGATTATCTTTAAAAATAGCTTTACTATCAATATTGTTCACCCTATTGCATTTTAATACTTAAGAAAAATTATAAAATTAATTGAATTATAAGCATTTTAATTATGCATGTTGTATATATTCTTTTTGTGCATATATTACTACTTTCTTTATTGTATATGCTAATAATTTAGCATACTTTATCTTCATCTATATTTTTGCTATTGATATTAGTTGATCCTATTCAAAAAGATATAACTATTTGTAATTTGAATATCGACTTAGGCCTGAATAGTGTAGAGTGGAGATTCATGTAGCCGATTCCATGTAGTTGGAAAAAGGCTTAGATGATTTAAGTTGAGTTGTATATTAGTTGATCCTATTACAACCCAATAGTTGAAGGAAATGATTGATTTTAGCTATCAATAAAACATGAGATTTTATTTTAATATAATGTTAATGCCTTTGATTGGCTAAAACATGCTATGTAATTAAAATTTTAATCTTACTCATTACCTTTCTTTGAAAAAATGAATCATGATGATCTTCCATCCATAGCTCCCCGTAATAGAAAGGACGAGGGTACATAGTTGGTGTTTTAGAATGCACCAAATAAGTACCTTTTCATATACCTTACTCTTTAAAGAAAAAAAGAAAAGGTTTAAATATCAACCGATATCAAATCCCTCTTCTAAATTTCTATGCAAAACAAGGGTCATTCTTTATAGCTCGCATTCAAAAGAACTTTAGGCCGAAACATCATAATCCTCCAACCATCTCTAACCTAATCCACCTCTCAAACTATACTTTACTAAGGAAAAGAATCAAAACAAAATAATGATCATCGTAAATATTTTAGAGACTCTCTATCCTAATACATCTAATATTTAATAAAAGCTATCAAAAATATTATTATTATTTATATCTTTTAAATTTATACTTTATTTGTAATTGAAATATTTTATGTCATTAATTTAATATTATGTTTAATTATTATGATTTAATAATATTACTATACTCCTTTTCTTAGTTTGAATTATATTTAAGTTATTTTCTATTTTAAATTTATATTTGATATTCTTTATTTATTTATCTTTTTTTTGTTGTACCTTTTTATTATATTTTATTTATATTATGTAAATCTTAATCAACATGCTTTCTTATATTTCTGTTTTATATTCTTAGTAACTTTACACCTTTTTTATTTTCTTATGTACATTTTTAAGCTTTAAGAAAAAAGATTCCTGTAAAAAAAAAGTAAAAAGAACCAGCTAAAATAAATAAATAGTTTAATAAAAATAGCTTTTGACTGAAAAAATATTTTTCATGAGAAAAGACAAAAGGAAATTGTTTTATTTTCATTGACTAAAAAAACTAAATTGGCTAAAAAATAATAATTTGATCAAAAAAAATAATATTTGAAAAAATTGTGCATTAAAAAATTACTTATTTTCAATTGATAAGGTTTTCAATGAGAAAAAAGAAAAAAAATCAGCTAAAAAGTAATAGTTTGATGCAAAAGAAGTTTTCAAATAAAAAAGGCATTCTTCATGGAAAAAAAAAAAGAATTGGCTAAGAAAGTTAATTTTTGATATAAAAAATTTTTCAACTAGAAAAAAATTTATTCTTAATTAATGGGCAAAAAGAAAATAAGACTGGCTAAAAAAATTTCATAGTTTGATTTTAAAATATAGTTTCTAATCAAAAAAAAAAATCAATGGGAAAAAAAAAGAACAAGCTAAAAACATTAATGGTTTGATTATCTCAAAAAATTAAACATGTTAAAAAAGAACAGGTTAAAAAATAAAATTTGTTGCTAAAAACAGTTTCAGATTGAAAAAAAAAATGTTCACTACAAAAAAATGTTAAAATAATGATAAAAATTAGTGATAAAAATTTTCACCGCTAAATTATGAGGTTTAGTAACAAAATAGTGATGAAAATTAAAATTAGTGACGGATTAGTCTATCCGTCACTAAATCATCACTAAATTAGTGATAGGCTATCCCATCCGTCACTAAAATTAGCGATGGATTGCTTTTCCATCACTAAATTAATGATGAAAGAGCAATCTGTCACTAATTTTAGTGATAGATGGGACAGTCCGTCACTAATTTAGCAATGGATTGCCTAATCCATCACTCTGTCACTAAATTAGTGATGAATTACCCTTTCGTCACTAATCCATCACAAAATTAGTGACGAAACAGTAATCTGCTACTAAATTAGTGACGGACTGCACCATCTATCACTAAATTAGTAACAAAAGAGCAATCCGTCACTAAATTAGTAACGGATTGCCCATTCATCACTAAATTTATACTCTAATTCTTTTTAAAAAAATGTGATGAAAAAAGTCATGACCGCACTTGCCCGTTACGTGCGCAGCCTCCCATGCGTGTCCCAGCCACGTGTCCACTAGCCTGGCAATGGATAGGCTCCGCCCATAATTTTCACTGTAAATCTCGAAATGATCCGTCGACCTGAGTGCGAACCACTACAAGAAAAATTAAATATAGCGACGCATTGGGCGTCGCTAAACAAGCTATAGCGACGCATTAGCGATGCATTAAAGGCGTCGCTAAAATGTTCGTCGCAATTTTAATTTGTCGCAATTGCGTCGCTTAACAGCAATTTCTGCGATGCCCTAAATATGTCGCAATATATTGCGATGCCCATAAAAGCGTCGCAATATTGCGACGCAGACTAAATGCGTCGCTACTTTAAAAATAAATTTTTTAAAAATATTTGCGACAGAAAATATCGTCTCAATTGCATCGCTAATTAATTTATTTATTTTTAAAAAAATTAAATAAAATAATTTTTAATATATTTAAATTAATTGCGATGGAAAATAGTGTCGCTAATTAATTTATTTATTTTTTAAAATAAAATAAAATAATTTTAATTTTTTAAAAATAATTGCGACGCCCTTAAATGCGTCGCTACTTTAAAAATAAAATTTTTAAAAATATTTACGATAAAAAATCTTATCGCAATTACGTCACTAATTAATTTATTTATTTTTAAAAAATTAAAATAACATAATTTATAATTTTTTTAAAATTAATTGCGACGAAAAATAGCATCGCTAATTAAATTATTTATTTTTTAAAAAAATAAAGTAAATTTATTTTTAATTTTTAAAGTAAATTAATTAATTTATTTAAAAAAAAAAATAATATAAAATAAACTTGCTAATACAATGTAATTGCTAATACAATTGACCAAAACAATCATTACAAAATTTTCAAAAATCGATAAAAATTTATTTTATTAATTATTTAAAATTTTCATATACAAAATAGAAAAATAAAAAAAATAGATCAAGTAGTGGAAAAAAAATACATCATGTATTTGCAGGCGGCTGTGGAGGCTACGGAGGCTGGACTGAACCCTGCGACATGAGGTGAACTAAATCCTGAATCTAACGCATCTAGTCTCTCATCTCTGCAAGCTCCTTCCGAACCTCCTGGCGAACTTCCTTCTTGATAGATCTCTGGATATCGTCTATCTGCCCGGGAGGAATATCGCCAGAACCATGCGAACTGAAGCCCTGATGGGGAAAATATCTGGAAGCTCTGGTGCCCAAACCATAGACCCTACGGTCTCGCGACTGGGCACCAACAGCCTCCAAAAACACACGTTGACTCTCCTTTGGTGAGAGTTCGACGGGCGGCCCCCCATCAGTGGAGTTGACCTACGAAGCCTGAGACTAAAGCTCCTCGACTCGTGCCTTTGAGTTATAAAATCAATGATAAATGAATTAATATATAAAGCTAAATAAAATATTAGAAATTAAATAAATAAAATATAAATCTAATTCTTACCCCAACCTCTCGTGATCGTGTATCGACCTAGGAACCGTCGTTCCTGGTGTGTGTCGCCTGAATAGACGAAACTCACCAGGATCTCTGCCCTCCTGCTCGGACTACAAAAGTAGAAGAAAGAATATAAATGCAAGTATTTGTAAATGACTAAATTAGTATTTAAATTTTTATGTTTTCTTACCATACGGCGTCTGTGCTCCTGAATAGAAATGGAACCCGCAGTGTGACAGGAGAGGCCCGTGCCACGACCGCCCTTCTCAGATCGACGGTTCATGCTGGCTGATGCGGACCTCCTGATCCATGCCTCGGCTGCCACGCCTACTACCAGCTGGCCAAATACCCTCTGGCACATGCCCTGGACGATCACCCGAACTCCTCCAACGATAAAGCATGTCGGAGTATCGGCGTGCCGCAAGAGCATTCCATGCTGCCCTAATGGCATCATGGATGGTAGGGTCCCACGTAAACTTTTTCTGCATTAAAATAAATAGTTAGTTTCATAATATATTCAGATTAGAAAATTTTATATCAGTTATAAAATGTATTTAAAAAGTTTACCTGAAACTCTGAAAAATAAAACTCCCTCGTGGCCACAGATACATGGTGCCAATCGTAGCCACTGGGATCAGCACGGCTCTGAAATATAAAGCTGATCCGGCTCGATACAGTATGCTACTCAATAAAGCTGTTAAAAAAACTAATTAAAATAAGTAATTAACTTTAAAACATAAACATATAGTTACAATTAGTATATACTTACAGCCCATCGGCATCCAATCGAAGTACGGTGCGACCGACCAAAAAGAACTCTCAGAGGTCTGTGCCGATCGGTAGAGAAAATATTGGATGAGCGTCGACGCCTGGAGAGGCGGAAGTCTGTGCATCAGGGCTGGTAGTGGGATGTGATGCAGCAGGGCTTTATCCGTCAGGGGTAGATCTACCTCGGTCCGTCATACTGTAAATACTAAAGATTAATGCAATGCAATATAATTACGAATAATTAATAAAAATACAAAAATTTAACACTTATAAAAATAAATCGAAATTGAATGAACCTATATCTTTAATCAGTATCATTTGTTTCGTGAAATGTTGGTTCAACATCCGATGTCATATCGGACTGTGATTTAATTTCATTATCATCGGAAGGAAATCGAACATTTGTATCCTTAATTTATTGGACATCCCCATTTGGATCTCTAAGTGATGTTTCAGGAGCCCTTGTGTCGTCCTCAATTGCATGCATTTCCATCTCATCCTCTTGAAATGCAGGGCACTCAGTTGATTGACTTGATGAACTCTCATCTAATATGATTGTTGAATGTGGAACGATTTTAGAAACGGCCCACCAATCTGCTTGTCATTGCGCAAACTTGGATATCCGCAGTAAAACACTTGCTGAGCTTGGGATGAAAGAATGAATGGTTCATATTTCTGCAATCTTCGTTGATGGTTTACTTCAACTAGATTGTAGTCGTTATGAACCCTTTTACCGACAAGAATTGTCGGATCAAACCAATCACAATGAAACAATACAGTTCGTTTCATAGGCCAACCGAGATATTCAACTTAGACCACCTCTACTAACTTTTCGTAATAATCCTGCATATTTGCTCTAGCACTTTCTCCTTTAACACATACGCCCCAATTCTGCGTCCCTCTTGAAGATGCTAGTCGTTCAATTTGAAATTTGTATCCATTAACAAAATAGCCAGTATAGGTAGTTACGGTCTTTAATGGCCACTGCGCTAAACATTTAATGAAAATATTGTCGGTTGTGAACCATGACCGTTTACTATAAATTAATAAGCTATTCACAATCAATTCGAAAAATAAAAGCCATTATTGTAATTGATTGAGTGATAGTACTCACAAATTCATAAAACCAATAAGCAAACTTTATTTCTAACTTCTGCCCAATGGTAAGTTGACTGATGCTGGGATCCATCTATCGTTGTCTATCACAATACATCCTGATTATAACAATTAAAACTTCTGTTAGTAATTAAATAGTATGGCATTTTACAATTTAAAGTAGAAGTTCTAATTAAGCAATTAATGAAGTGTGCATATACTTACTTAATGTATGGGTCGACTTCTCTACAGTTCATTAGGATGTAATAATGTACTGCATTATACTCCATATGCTTAATTGTCTTGACTTCTGCCTCCCAAATGAATGGCCGATACTTTTAAATATTGATATTCTACCATCAGTAGGTTCTCCTTCATCCACACATATGTCATCGTTACGACCAAGATTGCGGGCCCTCGTATGAATGTGGCCCTCAAAGTAATGCGAGGCAAAAGCTGAAACTTCTTCAACCAAGTGTGCATTGCATATAGAACCTTCAACCCTTGCCTTATTGCACATTATTTTTTAACTTCTTAAGATACATATATGTAAAGTTGAAAATATAAATAAACCAACTTCCTCGCATAAATAAAATAGTATTTGAAATGTCAACATGTATTACTGATTTGGGTGTTTACCTCTTGAAAGGATACATCCAGCGATACTGCACGGGATCAGCTATACGTGCTTCGTATGGCAAGTGAACCGGTAAATGCTCCATTGAGTCAAAAAAACTTGGAGGAAATATTCGCTCCAGCTTGCATAAAATAATTGGAATTTCCTCTCAAGCCTTTCCATGGATGCAGAAGTAATGACTGCGGTAGATAACTCCTTAAAGAACAAGCTGAGCTCTATCAATGCCTTCCACACATGTTGCGGAAGCAACTACGAAAAGCTATGGGCAATAACCGTTGCATGAAAACATGGCAGTCATGATTCTTCATGCCAAACAACTTGAGCTTATGCATGTCCACACACGTACCGATATTTGAAGCATAACCATCAAAATTTTAATTCTAATCCAGTTACATAAAACTTCTCGTAAATTTTTGTCAAGAGTGTAACAGGCTTTAGGATAGGTCCCATCAGCATTCCTTCTCAAATCACCTCTTCTGCAATACTGATTAAGTTCTTCTCTCGACTTTGCAATGTCTTTGGTTTTTCCCGGGATGTTTAGTACTGTGTTAAATATGTTATCAAAGAAATTTTTCTTAATATGCATAACATCCAAGTTGTGCCGGATGAGATTTGTGCTCCAATATGGCAAATCCCAAAAAATGCTATGCTTCTTCCAGTTATGTTCTTTACATATACGGCCATTTATTCTATCTGCATCTGGTTCCCAAGCATACCTCAACCCCAAATGCTCTATAGTATCAAATATATCTGTGCCAGACCTAACCGGTTCGGCGAATTTTGTGACTGCTTTGTTCTTCCGAAAGGCGATCAAGTTGATGATTCGAAGGCAAGAACTTTCTATGATTATCAAACCATGACTGCTTACCACTCTTCTGCAATGTAAATGCATCTGAATCATACATGCAATGAGAGCATGCCAGATGCCCAGAAGTGCTCCAACCAGACAACATTGCATATGCCAGAAAGTCACTGATTGTCCACATCAAAGCAGCTCTCATGATGAAATTTTGTTTCATAGAAATGTCATAGGCTATGACTCTGTTTTCCACAACATTTTCAATTTGGCTACCAGCGGTTGTAAGAAGACATCAATCTTCTCTTTTGGATTTGATGGTCCTGGAACCAAAACTATCAAAAACATTGTAGTATTTTCATGCACTTCCACGGTGGAAGATTATATACAGTCAGTATTACATGCCAACATGAATATTGTTGCCCCGCTTGACCAAACGGTTGGAAGTCATCGGTACAAAGACCTAATCTCACATTCCTTATTTCTTCTACGAAATCAGGATGATTTTCATTGAAATGCTTCCAAGCTTTTGAATCTGATGGATGTCGCATTTCATCTTCTTTAGATTCATGTTCGGCATGCCATCTCATATCAGCAGATGTAGCCTAGATCTGTATAATCTCTGAGGTATGGAGTAAGAGGGAAGTAATGCATCCTCTTGTAAGGCACACTTTTCCTCTACTTGTACTAGCTCCCCCTTCGCCGTTTTTGTACCTCGATTGCCCGCAAATCTTACACCATCTCAGCTCTGAGTCTTCACCCCAATATATCATACAATTGTTCAAGCAACAATCGATCTTATTAATGGGAGCCCAAGGTCACGCAATAACTTCTTCGTTAAATAGAAACTGTCTGCTACAACATTATGATTTGGCAAAACTTCCTTCATTAACCCAGCTACAGCATTAAATGCCTTTCTCATAATCGATGTTCCACCTTAATATTCAACAACCGAGCAGCCATAAACAATTGGGAATGACTCTAACAACCAGGATATAATTCTTGATTTGCAGAACACAACATATCATAAAATTGTTGTGCATCTGGATTTGGTTCTTCCATAAATGTATTCTGATTGAATTCGTTACCCGATGCATTCATCACCATTTCTTCGTATGTGTTTAAATTCATAAATGGTTCATCAATAGGATTTGAGACTTCTTGGCTAGTGACAGCTACAAACATTTCCTCATTTCACCATGACAGTTCCAAACATCATACCCAGGAACAAACCCTTTTTACACAAGTGCACCTTCACAGTTTCAACATCTCTATAGGCTTTATTCTGACACTTACGTAAGTTGCAGGGGCACCTAATCCTAGGCCCATCCATCCATTAGGTTGACTACATGCAAATGCTATAAATTCTTCCAATCCATTCAGAAAATTGGATTAAGCAACCCATCTTTTAACCTTACATACATCCACGAGCGAGCCCGCTCATTTTTGACCAACTTATACAATTCCTGGTAAACCATTAAAGGAGACAACAATTTAATTTTGCATTAGTCATTATAGCAATAGATTAATTCTTTTACACATCTAAGCTAAATAACAAATATTGTGCCTCTTTAATTATATCGATAAATCAAGGCCGGGCCATGGCTACGATCCTTACATGCTATCTAGGACCGAGGCCCAGGACCGGGGTCTGTTCAATCATTAGACTTCACAAGTAAGCAAGTGTCCTAAATGAATTCACTTTCACTCCACTAGGACTTAGGTAAGGCCTATCCCATTCAAGATTATTTTATGCGATATGCTATTCTGCTCGAAATTATCATCGTTTACGTTGAAATTTTGGCAGCAATTCCCATTATGTTCTCCTAAATGTGTGGCTTATATGCCACACTAGGAGAACGTATGAGGATATACAAACTGCAAGCTCAACTAACGATGACAAATAGCAGACAAACATATCGCAAAAAATAATCTCAAATTGTCCACTAGGACAATTTGAGAATCTACAAGACTAAGTCTTACAAAGTCTCAAACAGGTCTAAAGGTTATAGTGCTGTGAGAAATAATATGAAAAATCAAAGAACAACTTGACATAGTATGTATGTCATATGGATTAACTTTAGATAAGTAAAAATGGATTCAACCT
>UESW01004246.1:910490-1024131 GCA_900491605.1 Calamus simplicifolius
GAGGAGGAGATCTTCCCGGCTGAAATGTTGACGTCGTTCAACGTGAGGGTCTTCAGTGCCTTCCTGCCCCTTCTTCCTCTTTTGGTTTCTGCCATCGCTAGTTAGGGAGAGAGAAGAGAAAGGGGGTTGATTTGGCTGAATACAGCTGAACCGTCTAACGGTTGGACCTACACGTCAAAGATATAACAATTTTTTAAAGATATAACAATGTTACCATCTTCTATTTTTTATGAATGAAAACAAGATCCAAATAAAAAATAAAAAAAAATCATAATAAGAGACCAGGATTTATGTAGTTTGATCAAATCTAAAGCCTACATTCTTGAAAGAATAGTGCAAAAGCAGCTATTATTCAACAAAAATAGAGATTATAATAATATGATATCATGTCAAATCCTAAAGGATGAAAACTTTTTTTTTTTTTTGCTCTCTAACAATGAAAAAAATATGATAGAGTATAAATCCTCAAGAATGGCAAAAAAAAAAAAAAATTTCTTGAATAAATTTTCAAAAGCTTTTAAAAAAAACTCAAAAGGTAAGAAGCTCTTTTTCTCCTAAGCTTCCATTCTTTTTATTTTTTTCACTCCTTCCCTTTCTCTTCTCTATAATTCCATCAACGCCAACTTTCTTATATGTGAAGCCTCGGTCTTGAGTCCTGCCTTGACCTACGCCTCGAGTTTCGCCTCGGCCTCGAGTCCCGCCTTGGCCTCGACCTCAAATTCTACATTACCTGCTCTCTACCCCTTGTTGTGGAGCCAACTCCGAATACCAGGTGCAGTGATTTAAAACACCGACTACAGCACAGCTGGCTCATCTGTTATTGCCAAAATCACGGGCGGTTACCAATATACCAGGTAGTTGCCGATATTCATGGCACCCACTCCGCAACTGTGTACCCACCTGCCGTTCACGGAGCTGATCGTAACAGAAAGGTTCGATAGTTCTATCTACAAGGGGTAAGAGGGACCCCCGAAAAGGTATAAAAGGACCCTAGCTCACAACGAGAAGAGGGAGGACTCAAATCTCTAATCTCTCATATAGGTCCTGTTGACCAAACTATTGATTTTGATGATTAATAAAGGAATTGAGTATATTTATTTGATTACTAATGGATTTGAGAAGTGTTTCAGGAGTTAAAATTATTTGATCAATTTAAATGAATTAAGAAACGTGCTTTGAATCAATTGCAAAACTTCAATTTCAAAGTTTTAGAACCTGGAGTCAACACCTAGAATCCCTGGAGCCGATCCCATGGCCATTCAAATTTTATTTTGATTTTTGATACGGTCCGGAGCTGACACCAGAGTTTCGGAGCGACACCCAGAGTTTCGAAGTCGACACTTATAGTGTCTGGAGCCGACTCCGATGCGGGGACAGAACGTTGATTTTTTGAGCATCCTGAGCCGACACACACAGTATTCGGGAGCCGACACCTGACGATGGTGAGCCGACACTTACTTTTTCGGAGCCGACTCCTCAACGAACTCGAAATTTCTATTTTTGAAAAACGATCTGGAGCTGACACCTGAAAAGTTGGAGCCGACTCCAACCTGACTGGGACAAAAATTTAAATTGCCAGATCAGCTCTAACGGTAATATTTCCTTTTTACTAATTTCTAACGATATATTTTGTTTTCAGGTACACTCCAACGGCTAGTTTCCTTCCAAAATGGATTAAAAGAAATCTATAAAAAGGAAAACACCCGTTTGAAAAGAGACGATGAAAAATAGAAAAAATTTCAAATCAAAAATCCGAGAGAGCCTGAGCCTGAATCTCAAGAGAAAAGCATTCAAACTCAAATCCTTCCACTCCAAAAAGCTCAAAAAGGAATCCAAGGTGCCCAAATCAAAAACTCGTGGATTTCCCAAATTGAAGAAAAAGCTCCGTTTCTTCCATTTCCAATCTTCTCAACTGCAACGACTGTGAGGGATTAAAGCTGAGGCTTGATTCATCATTCCAAAGGGAGAAGAGGAAAAGAAGAAAAGAAGAAAAGCTCAAATTCAATCATCTCCAAACAGGCTTTTCTAAACTTGTTTACTTTATTTTGAATATTTGCTCAACTAAGGAGCTGTGAATCATTGTAAAACATTCTTATATTTGTTTGTACTAGTTCTTTCAAGGGGATTGAACTAGTGAAGGTTGTTAACCTCGGGTCAAGCTAGATTAGCTTGAGTTTAGGGTTTTGTGCTGGTGAGCCCAGAAAATCGGCTGGGTTCGTTGTGATCCCGAGGAAAAACAACAAGTTGTGAGTTATGCTCTTGTAAAACAACTCGCTGTAATCTAGTTGGTTATAGTGTGGACCCAAGTGAATCTTGGGAGTGGACGTAGGTGTTGGATACACCGAACCACTATAAAATCCTTGTGTTTGTCATGCATTCATTATCTCTATCTTTATCTCCTTGTTTGTGCTTTATATTTGCATTGCAATTAATTTCATTTAACTTAAAGCTAATAGTTTTCAAAAGGTTTAAATTTTTAAGAACCCAATTCACCCCCCCCCCCTCTTGGGTTGCCATCTGGGCCAACAATTGGTATCAGAGCAAGTGCTTATTCGAATTTGATCACACGATCAAGAGCTAAAGATCCAAATGGCAGCTCATGTTGGATCATTTGCCGAAGTCATTCCACGAATAGACCTCCCTTGTTTAATGGTTCCAACTTTTCATATTGGAAAGCAAGAATGAGGATATTAATTCAAGCTTCTGATTATGAATTGTGGGGTGTTATAATTAATGGACCTAGTATACCCACACACATTGTTGATGGCACTATTGTTCCGAAGCCCGAAAGGGATTGGAATGATAATGATAGGAAAATGGCACAGCTCAATGCTAAGGCCATGAATGTTTTATATTGTTCATTAGATGCTAACGAATTTAATCGCATTTCTATATGTAATTCCGCAAAAGAGATTTGGGATAGATTAGAGGTTACCCATGAGGGTACTAACCAAGTAAAAGAATCTAAAATAAACATTCTTGTTCATAAATATGAATTATTTAGCATGGAGTAAACTGAAACTATAGCTTGCATATATACTAGATTTACCGATATTATGAATGGTTTGAAAAGTCTTGGAAAAACCTATACTAATTCTGAACTTGTTCGCAAAATTCTTAGGTCACTTCCAAGGACTTGGAAGCAAAGGTGACAGCAATCCAAGAAGCCAAGGACCTCAACACATTACCCCTGGAGGAGCTAATTGGATCCTTGATGACTCATGAGCTAACCATGAAACAACATCAAGAGGAGGAAGTCAAGAAAAAGAAGACTATAGCTCTTAAGGCTGCAGAAAATGAGGAAAGCTGCAGTGATAGTGAAGATGATGATGATGAGACAGCTCTTTTAGCAAGAAAATTCAAAAAATTCATGAGAAGAAAGAGACCCTTCCACAAGAAGAAATTTGGAATTAAGATGGAAGGAGAAAAAGAAAAGGAAAAGGACAAGGACAAGGAGAAAGACCCCTTGATTTGTTATGAATGTAAGAAACTAGGGCACTTTAGATACGATTGTCCTCAACTAAAGAAGACTTTCAAGAAGAAGAAGAAAGCCTATGTTGCAACTTGGAGCGACAGCGATGAATCCTCTTCGGAGGAAGAACAAAAAGAGGTTGCCAACATTTGCTTCATGGAAAACGAGGATGATGAGGTAAGTTCTGAAAACCCTTGTGATGATTTTGCTTTCGATGAATTATTTGAAGCTTTCAATGAACTAGTAGATGACTTTAAAATTTTAAAAAGAAATATAAGTCTTTGAAAAATGATAGCTCAATTTTTATCAAAGAAAAGGGCAATCTTACTAATGAGATTAAAATACTAAAATCTGAAAATGATAATTTGACAAAAGAAAAGGAATCAATTTCTAATGAAAATGATAAATTAAAGAAGGAAGTTGATAAATATAAAAGTGTTGTTGATAAATTTACTTATAGTTCTAAAAAACTTAATTTATTGTTAAGCAATCAAAGAGCCATATATGATAAAGCTGGTTTAGGATATAGACCTAACTTAAAACAAAAATTTATCAAAAATTTCTTTAGAAAAGAACAAAATAGAGATAATGTTATATGTCATTATTGTAACAAAAAGGTCATAAAACCTATGAATGTAACATGAGAAATAGTAACAAAAATTTAAGTAGTAAAGGCAAGAAAATTTGGGTTCCCAAAGGAACAATTTTTATGCTACTAACCATGAAGGACCAAGAAGGCTTGGGTACCTAAATATAAGACTTAATTATTTTTGCAGGAGTGTCTTGCGGCCAAAAGATCAAAGCGAAAGTGGTATCTCGATAGTGGCTGCTCAAGACACATGACGGTGACAAGGATCAATTCATCATCCTTGAGAGCAAAAGAGGAGGAGTTGTTACATTTGGTGACAATGGCAAAGGCCAAATCATGGGGTTTGGTAAAATTCAAATAACTCCCTCCACATATATTGAAAATGTCTTATATGTTAATGGTTTAAAACATAATCTAATAAGTATTAGTCAATTATGTGATAAAGGTTTTAAAGTATCATTTGAAGCATCAATCTGCACTGTTTCTAATCCCATTGATAATAGCATTATTTTTATTGAAAATAGAAATGGCAATATATACTTGATTGATTTAGACAATTTGTCTACCAGTAATCATTGCTTAGTTGCTAATAATAATATGAATGAGATTGGTTGGTTATGGCATCGTAGATTAGGTCATGCAAGCACACACCTTATTTCAAAATTAATTAGAATGGATTTAGTAAAAGGACTTCCACAACTAGATTTTGAAAATAACAAAATTTGTGATGCATGTCAATTTGGAAAACAAACTAGAAATTCTTTCAAAACTAAAAATATTGTTTCCACTTCTAGGCCACTTGAACTACTTCACATGGATCTTTTTGGACCTACTAGAACCACAAGTCTAGGAGGAAAGAAATATGGTCTTGTGATTGTAGATGATTATTTTAGATACACTTGGGTATTATTTTTAGCTCATAAGGATGAGACCTTTCCATTATTTCTGAAATTCTTCAAGAAGGTCACAAATGAGAAAAACAACACCATAGTGTCTCTAAGAAGTGATCATGACACTGAATTTGAAAATCATTTATTTGAAAACTTTTGCATAGAAAATGGCATTCATCATAATTTTTCAGCACCTAGAACACCGCAACAAAATGGAGTAGTTGAAAGAAAAATAGAACCTTAGAAGACATGGCCCGTACCATGCTATGTGAAAGCAACCTACCAAAATACTTTTGGGCGGAAGCTATAAACACGGCATGCTACATTCTTAATAGAGCTCTAATTAGGCCAATCATTAAGAAAACTCCTTATGAACTATGGAATAATAGAAAACCAAACATAAGTTACTTTCATGCATTTGGTTGTAAATGTTTCATTCATAATAATGGTAAAGATAATCTAGGAAAATTTGATGCAAAATCTGATGAAGGCATTTTCTTAGGGTATTCAACATCTAGTAAAGCCTATAGAGTGTTTAACAAGAGAAATTTAATTGTAGAAGAATCTATTCATGTAATTTTTGATGAATCTTTAGCATCAAGTTCTGAAAAGATTGATGATGAGGAAGATACAAACATTCTAGAAAGAGATATTGAAAAAACTGAATATAGATGTATCTTCGGATCATGAACAAGAAGCTAAAGATAATGATTCTCCTAGTGTTGATGTTGTTGATGCAAATCACAATGATGTAGATCTTCCTAGAGATTGGAGATATGCCTATGGTCATCCAAAAGAATTAATTATAGGTGATCCATCTCAAGGAGTAAGAACTAGATCATCAATGAGAAACATCAATAATCATCTTGCATTTGTATCTCAAATTGAACCTAAAACTATTGAAGAAGCAGAAAAAGATATAATTGGATGTTAGCTATGCAAGAAGAATTAAATTAATTTACTAGGAATAATGTTTGGACTCTTGTAGATAGACCTAAAGATCATTCTGTTATAGGATCAAAATGGGTATTTAGAAATAAATTAGACGAAAATGGCATAGTAATTAGAAACAAAGCTAGATTAGTTGCAAAAGGATATAATCAAGAAGAAGGAATTGATTTTGATGAAACTTTTGCACCTGTAGCTAGACTTGAAGCAATTAGATTATTACTTGCATTTGCATATCATATGCATATCAATTTATTTCAAATGGATGTTAAAAGTGCATTTTTAAATGGATTTATAAATGAGGAAGTTTTTGTTGAACAACCGTCTGGCTTTGAAGATCATGAATTTCCAAATCATGTTTTTAAATTACACAAAGCACTATATGGTTTAAAACAAGCACCTAGAGCTTGGTATGAAAGATTAAGTAAATCTCTAATTGAAAATGATTTCATAAGAGAAAATGTTGATAAAACACTATTTTTGAAAAGAAAAGACAAGGATTTATTAGTAGTACAAATATATGTTGATGATATTGTATTCGGTGCTACTAACAATTTGTTATGTCAAGAATTTGCTAAGTTGATGCAGGGTGAGTTTGAAATGAGCATGATGGGAGAACTCAACTTCTTCCTAGGACTTCAAATCAACAAAGCAAAGAAGGAATTTTCATCAATCAAGCCAAATACACAAAAGAACTGCTCTTGAAGTTTGGAATGGAGTCAATCAAGCCACTTGGAACTCCTATGAGTCCTTCATGCAAATTGGATAAAGATGATGATGGTAAGAAAGTAGATCAGAAATATTATAGAGGTATGATCGGATCTCTTCTTTACTTAACAGCTAGTAGACCAGATATAATGTTTGCTATATGTTTGTGCGCTAGATTTCAATCTGAACCTAAAGAATCTCACTTAATTGTTGTAAAAAGAATCTTAAGATATTTAAGTGGAACTAAAAATGTAGGCTTATGGTATTCTAGAGACTCAACATTAAACTTAATTGCTTATTCTGACTCTGATTATGCTGGATGTAAATTAGATAGAAAAAGCACAAGTGGAGCATGTCAATTCTTAGGTAGTAACTTAATCTCTTGGTTTAGCAAAAAGCAAAATTCGGTTGCATTATCTACTGCTGAAGCAGAATATGTTGCAGCTGGAAGTTGCTGTGCTCAAATCCTTTGGATTAAGAGACAACTTGAAGATTATGGCATAACACTTGATAAAACTCCAATTAGATGTGATAACTCAAGTAC
The DNA here is from genome assembly GCA_900491605.1 of Calamus simplicifolius. NCBI lineage: Eukaryota > Viridiplantae > Streptophyta > Magnoliopsida > Arecales > Arecaceae > Calamus > Calamus simplicifolius. The sequence continues at coordinate 917,642 of UESW01004246.1, forward strand.
AATAAATCTAACTAAAAATCCAATTCAACATTCAAGAACAAAACACATTGAAATTAGATATCATTTTATAAGAGAACATGTAGCTAATAATGAAATTTGTCTTGAATATGTTAATACTGAAGAACAATTAGCTGATATATTTACAAAACCCTTGAGTGAAGAGAGATTTTGTTATCTTAGAGGTGAATTAGGGATATGTGACCCTTTGGATTGATTTTGAAACTATAAGGAATGACTTTCTAGATCTATATTAATTTCTTGATATTCCTTTCATAATTCTAAGGACAAATTATCTAGTCATCTGAGGTATTTGATTCTTAATACTCCAAAATTTTATCAAGATTTTATAAAATATATTTTGACAAGTTTCAGATGGTTGAATTTCAATTATTTTTCTCTGAAACTGTCATTGGAGTCGACACCTCAGAATGAGGAGTCGACACCTCTGACTGTGTCACTCTCGGTCCCTAACCTTGGAGCCGACACCCATGTAAGTGGAGCCGACTCCAGCTCGAGTGCTGACTATGTTAGCGATTTAGAGTCGACACCCAACTTTGCGGGAGTCGACACCTGGGATTCCAAAATCGATTTATTAGGGCAGAGTTGACACCTTGTCATTTCATTACTCTTCGAATCCTCCACCAAATCCCTCCAAAACTCTTCCAAAACCTCCCCATCTCTAATTCCACTTCTCTCAAGCCTTACTACGGATTCAATGGCGCCTAATAGGAGAGGTTCGGTGATTGGAGCGACCGTGGTGACCGGGAAGCGTTCCGTAAGGCGACCCGTCCGCGAGCCGTCTCCAAGTGAAGATTCCTCCACCGATTCAGACAATCCTAATGCCACTTCACCTTAGGTAGATACCCTAGCAGGGAGGGTAATCACTATGGGAAGAAAAGTTGATTTTGAACTTTTTGAATCCGAGGGTTTTTCGATTGGTAGGCAACTTAAGGAGCTTGGATGGGATCAAGTATGCTCTCTTGATGTTCCTACATACCCAGCACGAGTAAAGGAATTTTACTTTAATTTAGCAAGAGGAGATGGTGGTTTAGTAAGCACTGTTAGAGGAAAATGGATTCACCTTACATTTCACAAATTAGGAAATCTCCTAAGCATCCCCATTATAGGATTAGCTGCTGATGTGCACAGTGAGAGATCAGCTGCCCTATCAAGGATGTTAGGGAGAGAGGTTACTGAATTTGAGGAAATTAGGGCTAATCAGCTGCCCTTGGAATTAAGGTTATTACACAACATTTGCAGCAGAATTTTGTTTCCGAAGACCGGACGTTTTGAGTATGTCTCCGAGCGGGACATTGTTGTGATGGATAGTGTATTGACCGGTCAGCCCATTAATCTAGCTGCTATGATGATATTTTACATGGCCGAGGCTGGAGGAAAGAGAAGATCGTCACTACCCTACGGCATGATCTTAACTATGGTATTCAGAAGCCAAGGGGTTGTAATTTTGGATAATGAACCCTCCAAGAGCCTAAGACATACTGATTATTATAGTTTGGCCACTTTGCATCGAATGGGATTTGTTAAAATTAATGGTCAGTGGGAAAGGAAAGGGAACTTGGATGAGAGAGTCCCCGAGCCTAGACATTCTGTATCTTGTGAGGCTGGTCCGTCTATGAGGATTCCATCTCCACATCCTTGTAGTCCTGCTCCTGCTCCTGTCCCAGTACCAGTGATTCCATCTACTTCATCTGCTTCATCAGTCGGATTTTCAGACCTTCAGTTAGAGCAACTTAGAAGTCTTCTTGCTGCTCAAAAGGATGAATTGAAGACAGAGTTTGACAATAAATTTATGAATCTTAAAGAAACTCTTTATTCATTAGATGATCGGATTGCCAAAATTGAATCAACTCTTAGCTCTTCTACTGTATCTTTAAGTGGTGATTTGAAGAACATCTTTGAAGAACTTAAAGACATCTGTGGAGATTCTGATATTTATTCAAAGTGCAATGCCGAGTTACAAGATAAAATTATCACTGCTTGTACGTTTGTTGATGAAAGACTAAAAGACTACGTCAAGCTTCAGTCTAAAGGAATGCAGAAGATTGTAGATCATTTAACAAGGATTATTAGAACTAATTTTTGATCTTCATGTAATGATGTAATGAATTTTGATATAATGGAAATACAATCTTGATGTAATGAAAGTTTAATTTTGATATAATGAAAGTTTTTGATATGATGATGTGCAGTTTAATGTAATGTCAAAGTTGAGTTCCATTTTGTAATACTTTTGATGCAATGAAATTACCTTTTGATCTATCAATTTTATCTTATGACTTAACTTCTCTTTTTCTTTTTGTTGATTACAAAAAAGGGGGAGAAAGTTATGTCGTATATGCATTGATTAGCAATTGATTGATTAATTGGAGAAAGTTATGTTGTATATGCATTGATTGGTTATGCTTTAATTAGCATTTATTTAATTAAATACAAACAATTGATAATTTGAACTTCATAGGGGGAGCTACCTTATTCAAGGGGAGCTTACTTATGAGGATCACTCTCTTGAAAATTTTAATTTAAGAATACTATGCATATACTCAATGTTTTTATAATCATCAAAAAGGGGAGATTGTTGACCCAACTATTGATTTTGATGATTAATAAAGGAATTGAGTATATTTATTTGATTACTAATGGATTTGAGAAGTGTTTCGGGAGTTAAAATTTTTGATCAATTTAAATGAATTAAGAAACATGCTTTGAATCAATTGCAAAACTTCAATTTCAAAGTTTCAGAACCTGGAGTCGACACCTAGAATCCCTGGAGCCGACCCCATGGCCATTCAAATTTTATTCTGATTTTTGATACGGTCTGGAGCCGACACCCAGAGTTTCGGAGTCGACACTTACAGTGTCTGGAGCCGACTGCGATGCGGGGACAGAACGTTGATTTTTTGAGCATCCTAGAGCTGACACACACAGTATTCGGGAGCCGACACCTGACGATGGCGAGCCGACACTTACTTTTTCGGAGCCGACTCCTCAACGAACTCAAAAATTTCTATTTTTGGAAAAATGATCTGGAGCCGACACCTGAAAAGTTGGAGCCGACTCCAACCTGACTAGGACAAAAATTTAAATTGCCAGATCAGCTCTAACGATAATATTTCCTTTTTACCTAATTTCTAACTGATATATTTTGTTTCCAGGTACACTCCAACTGCTAGTTTCCTTTTCAAAACGGATTAAAAGAAATCTATAAAAAGGGAAAACACCCGTTTGAAAAGAGATGACGGAAAATAAAAAAAATTTCAAATCAAAAATCCGAGAGTCTGAGCCTGAATCTCAAGAGAAAAGCATTCAAACTCAAATCCTTCACTCCAAAAAGCTCAAAGAGGAATCCAAGGCGCCCAAATCAAAAACGATGGATTTCCCAAATTAAGAAAAAGCTCCGTTTCTTCCATTTTCAATCTTTTCAACTGCAACAACTGTGAGGGATTAAAGCTGAGGCTTGATTCATCATTCCAAAAGGAGAAGAGGAAAAGAAGAAAAGCTCAAATTCAATCATCTCCAAACAGGCTTTTCTAAACTTGTTTACTTTATTTTGAATATTTGCTCAACTAATGAGCTGTGAATCATTGTAAAACATTCTTATATTTGTTTGTACTAGTTCTTTCAAGGGGATTGAACTTGTAGAGGTTGTTAACCTCGGGTCAAGCTAGATTAGCTTGAGTTTAGGGTTTTGTGCTGGTGAGCCCGGAAAACCGGCTGGGTTCGTTATGATCCCGGAGGAAAAACAACAAGTTGTGAGTTGTGCTCTTGTAAAACAACTCGGCTGTAATCTAGTTGGTTATAGTGTGGACCCAAGTAAATCTTGGGAGTGGACGTAGGTGTTGGATACACCGAACCACTATAAAATCCTTGTGTTTGTCGTGCATTCATTATCTCTATCTTTATCTCCTTGTTTGTGCTTTATATTTGCATTGCAATTAATTTCATTTAACTTAAAGCTAATAGTTTTCAAAAGGTTTAAATTTTTAAGAACCCAATTCACCCCCCCCTCTTGGGTTGCCATCTGGGCCAACAGGTCCTCACTGGAACTACCGGTCCGGGACTTTTCTTGCAGGTTCCTGGGGAAAGGAGGTGGCCCTATCTTCTGAAGACCCGCAAAGATCTCCCTTTAGTCCGACGCTCCTCAAAAGTGATTTGGCAGCAACAGATTAGCGCGCTAGGAAGAGGGTCTCCGTATGTAGACGTTCATTTCCACGTATCTGCGACCCCACCATCTCTGAAAGGAAGAATATGGCGATCACACGAGCGCAGGAGGCTTCCACCAGCGAAGCCGAGGGACGCCTCTCGCGGGCTGAGCAGTCGAAGGCTAACCTCCATGTTCTGCCTCCCCTACAGCCGCAGGTTAACCAATCTGATTGGCTTGATGCCCTAACTCAACTGGTTCAGGACATGATGGCGATGGTGCAGGAAATATAGGAGCAGTGCTTCGCCACCACACCTTTACCTCACCAACATTCTCCACCTCATGTGGAGGGTCCTGAAGTTAGATGGTCTCATCGGGGCAGGACCCCTCCAGAGGCCTCCCACCCTCGTCATGGCAGGACCCATCCGGAGGGCTCCCCCAGTGTGTCCCCAAAGTCTCGTCGCCGAGAGACCTCCAAGCGGCGACGGTTTCCTTCTCATCACTCTGATTGTTTGCCAAGACGGCACGGTAAGAAGGAACCCAAGCAGGTGCATTCTCTGCATCGGCAATCTTCTCCTATTCATCTTCTGAATCCACAAAAGAAGACACCAACCGGAGGATCGCTCATCGAGCGGAGCAACGGTTGGATGAATACCATCAGTTACTAGAGGAGCTTAGCCACAGGATTGCCAATCCTCATGGGACGGATTACGACCATCGCCCCCCACTGTCTCACCGTATTATGGAGGAGCTGGTTCTACCTCGATTCCATCTACCCCAGCTTCCTTATGACGGCACGACGGACCCCCTGGATCACCTAGAAAGCTACAAGGTCCATATGCAAGTCCAAGGGGCAACGGATCCTCTTCTCTGCGTAGTCTTCCCGACTACACTTTGGAAGGCCGCACGCGTGTGGTACTCCCGCTTGCCATCGCATAGTATCCATTCCTTCCGATAGCTCGAGAGGTCCTTTTTGGCCCACTTTGATGCCTGCCAAAAGATCCCCCAGATGGCAGATAGCCTGTTCACCTCAAGCAGCAGCGAAACCCTAAAGGACTTTGTGGCTCGGTTCAAGGAAGATGCGCTGGAGTTATACAACCTTGAGGACTCCGTGGCCACACTAGCTCTGAAGCGGGGACTTCATCCTTCCAGGTTCACTTATTCCTTGGACAAAAAGCCTCCTCACTCTTATGCCAAACTGCTGAGTCGAGCGTAGAAATATATTCGTGCCGATAAGGCCGCCTCCTCCAAGAGGGAGGTTGACAAAGGATCCTTCGAAACCCACTGGGGTGCGGCCCAGGAAGCCAAAGCTGTCTCATCGATCAGATAAATGGCCTCAAACTTTGGTCCCCAAAGAACATTTCACCCTGCTCCTTGCCCCGATATCCCACATTCTGTTGAAAATTGAGGATGAGCCCTACCTCCGGCGTCCACCTTCCATGAGGTCTGGGGTCCCCCGCAGCAAGGAACTTTACTGCTAATATCACAGAGACTACGAACATGCCAATAAAGACTGCTGCTTGTTGAAGAGGGCTATCGAGGAACTTGTCCAGCAGGGTCACCTAGGCAAGTTCATCCAAAGAGGGAACCCTTCTGCTTCGGGTCTGTCGGCCCCTTCTGCACCTCAGATTGGCATGGACAATGCCCCAACGGAGAAGACGGTGGCAATGATCTCCTGGGGGACAGATAGCAGTTCTAAAAGACAGCGTGAGGAGGGAGTAGATTCTATAATTCCCTTCTCTAAGAGGGATCTAGAAGGGGTAGTAAACAAGCATGATAATAGCGTCGTCGTATCTATGATGATTGCAAAGCAACCTGTAAAATGAATTTTGGTTGACAGTGTCTTAGAACTGTTCCTGTCACATCTTTATGATTCAATTGCACCATCTGAGTGTCAGAAAAACTAGTAGAAACTTGAACAAATAAACTAGTATCTGGTGCAAGAGCTGCTGAAGGTGCTGGGCTACTAGGTCCTGGTGAAATATGTCTCACTGAAGGTCCAGGTGTTGTAGCTCCAACATCAGTTGCTCTTTCATCCAAGTGACTTTTTCTTTCCCAATTTTCATCCTTCTTCATGAACCCCATTCGATACATGGTTGCTAAACTATAATAATCAATGTGCCTTAAATTCTTCTTGGGTTCATTGTCTAAAATAGCTACACTCTGGCTTTGGAATGCTAATGTCAAGATCATGCCATATGGGAGTGTAGACCTCTTCTTACTTCCTGCCTCAGCCTTGTACCAAATTATCATACCTGAAAGGTTAATAGGCTGGCCGGTCACAACAGAGTCCATAACAAGAATATCTCTTTCCATACATACTCAAAATGACTAGTTTTAGGAAAGACTATGCTGCCACAAATATTGTGTAACAGTCTAAGCTCAAGGGGCAATTGGTTAGCCCTAACCTCTTCAAATTCAACAACATCCCTGCCAAGCATTCTAGATAAAGCTGCTCCTCTGTTACTATGAGCATTGGCAATGGGTCCAGCAACAGGAATATCTAACAATCTACCCAAAATCTCGGAGGTGAGATGAATCCTTGTTCCTCTCAGAAAGCTAATCAAACCTCCATCTCCTCTAGATAAATTCAAGTAAAAATCTTTGACAAGAGCAGGATAGGTCAGAACATCTAAAGAGCATACCTTCTCCCATCCCATATCTTTAATTTGCTTGCCTATGGAGAAGCCCTCATCCTCAAAAAATCCGAAATTCACTTTCCTACCCATTGTAATCACCTTTCCCGCTAATAAATCTATCTGTGGTGAAGATGGACCTGGAATGGCACTAGGCGTGGAGGATGAAGATGAAGAATCTGAGCTGGACGATGGTTAAGGAGCTGGATGCCTCTTACTCCTCTTTCTAGTCACCACGGGAGCTCCAAAGATTGATCCCCTCCACTTTGGTGCTATTGAATCCTAGAGATTCTAAGTTTAGGGAGGCTTGGAGAGGGTTTGGAGAGAGTTTGGAGATGATTAGGGACGAAAGGGTGTCGACTCTGCCCTAAAATAGTCAAGTTGGGTTCACAAGGTGTCGACTCCCACAAAGTCGGGTGTCGACTCCAAGTCGCTAACTCAGTTAGCGCCTGAACTGGAGTCGGCTCCGCTAAGGCGGGTGTCAGCTCCAAGGTCTCAGACCGAGAGCGACACAGACGAGGTGTCGACTCCACTGATTGGGGTGTCAACTCCACTGACAGTTTCAGAAAAAAAATAAGAGTTTCAAGGATCTGAAACTTGTCAAAAGAAAATTAATAAATTTTGGATAAAATCTTTGGAATGTGGTGAATCAAATGGTTCAAATATCTAGATGAATTGTCCTTAGAATCATAAAAGAATTTTTAAGAAATTGATTGAATTCTAGATAGTCAATCTTAAGGGTTTCAAAATCATTCTAATGGGTCACAAATCCCTAACTCTCCTCTAAGATAACAAAATCTCTCCTTACTAAGGGGTTTTGTAAATATGTCAGCTAATTGTTCCTCAGTACAAACATAATCAAGATAAATGTCATTATTAGCTATATGTTCTCTAATAAAATGATATCTAATTTCAATATGTTTAGTTATTGAATATTGGATTGGATTTTTTGTTAAGTTTATTGCACTAGTGTTCTCACATCTAATAGGAGTTTTATCAAGTGTTATGCCATAATCTTCAAGTTGTCGCTTAATCCAAAGGATTTGAGCATAGCAACTTTCAGCTGCAACATATTCAGCCTCAGCAGTAGATAATACAACGAAATTTTGTTTTTTGCTAAACCAAGAGATTAAGTTACTGCCTAAGAATTGACATTCACCACTTATACTCTTTCTATCTAATTTACATCCAGCATAGTCAGAATCAGAATAAGCAATTAAATTTAGTGTTGAGTCTCTAGAATATTATAATCCTACATTTTTAGTTCCACTTAAATATCTAAGTATTCTTTTTATAGCAATTAAGTGAGATTCTTTAGGTTCAGACTGAAATCTAGCATATAGACAAATAGCAAACATAATATCTGGTCTACTTGCTATTAAGTAACGTACAGATCCGATCATACCTCTATAATGCTTTTGATCAACTTTCTTACAATCTTCATCTTTGTCTAATTTGCATGAAGGACTCATAGGTGTTCCAAGGGGTTTTATTGATTCCATTCCAAACGTCTTAAGAATTTCCTTTGTGTACTTGTTTGGTTAATGAAAATTCCTTCTTTACTTTGTTTGATTTGTAGTCCTAGGAAGAAATTGAGTTCTCTCATCATGCTCATCTCGAATTCACCCTGCATTAACTTTGCAAATTCTTGATACAAAAGATTGTTAGTAGCACCGAATACAATATCATATTTGTACTACTAATAAATTTTTATCTTTTCTTTTCAAAAATAAGGTTTTATCAACATTTTCTCTAGAAAAATCATTTTCAATTAGAATTTTGCTTAACCTATCATACCAAGCTCTAGGTGCTTGTTTTAAACCATAAAGTGCTTTGTGTAATTTAAAAATATGATTTGGAAATTCATGATCTTCAAAACCTGGTAGTTGTTCAATAAAAACTTTCTTATTTATAAATCCATTTAAAAATATACTTTTAACATCCATTTGAAATAAATTAATGTTCATATGACATGCAAATGCAAGTAATAGTCTAATTGCTTCTAATCTAGCTACAGATGCAAAAGTTTCATCAAAATCAACTCCTTCTTCTTGATTATATCCTTTTGCAACTAATCTAGCTTTATTTCTAATTACTTTGCCATTTTCATCTAATTTATTTCTATAACCGACTGACCTTTAGGTCTATCAACTAAGGACTATACATTATTCCTAGTAAATTGATTTAATTCCTCTTGCATAGCTAACATCCAATTACTATCTTTTTCGGCTTCTTTGATAGTTTTAGGTTCAATTTAAGATAAAAATGCAAGATGATTATTGATATTTCTCATTGATGATCTAGTTCTTACTCCTTGAGATGGATCACCTATAATCAATTCTTTTGGATGACCATAGGCATATCTCCAATCTATAGGAAGATCTATCTCATTATGATTAGTATCAATAACATCAACCCTAGGAGAATCATCATTTTTAGCTTCTTGTTCATGGTCTGAAGATACATCTATATTTAATTTTTCAATATCTCTTTCTAGCAAATTTGTATCTTCCTCATCATCAATCTTTTTTGAACCTGATGCTAAAGACTCATCAAAAACTACATGAATGGATTCTTCTACAATTAAGTCCCTCTTGTTAAATACTCTATAGGCTTTACTAGATGTTGAATATCCTAAAAATATGCCTTCATCAAATTTTGCATCAAACTTTCCAAGGTTGTCTTTACCATTATTGTGAATGAAACATTTACAATCAAATACATGAAAGTAACTAATGTTTGGTTTCCTATTATGCCATAATTCATAGGGAGTCTTTTTAAGGATTGATCTAAATTAAAGCTATATTTAAGTGTAACATGTTGTGTTTACAGCTTCCGTCCAGAAGTACTTTGGGAGTTGGCTTTCACATAGCATGATACGGGCCATGTCTTCTAAAGTCCTATTATTTCTCTCTACAACTCCATTTTGTTGGGGTGTCCTAGGTGCAGAAAAATTATGATGAATGATATTTTCAATGCAAAAATTTTTAAATAGATGATTTTCAAATTTTGTGCCATGATCACTTCTAAGAGACACTATGGTATTATTTTTCTCATTTGTGACTTTCTTGAAGAATTTCAGAAATATCGAGAAAGTCTCATCCTTGTGAGTCAAAAATAATACCTAAGTGAATCTAGAATAATCATCTACTATCACAAGACCATATTTCTTTCATCCTAAACTAGTGGTTCTAGTAGGTCCAAAAAGGTCCATGTGAAATAGTTCAAGTGGCCTAGAAGTGAGAACAACATTTTTAGATTTGAAAGAATTTCTAGTTTGTTTTCCAAATTGACATGCATCACATATTCTGTCATTTTCAAAATCTAGTGTTGGAAGCCCTTTAACTAAATCCATTCTGATTAATTTTGAAATTAGGTGTGTGCTTGCATGACCTAATCTACGATGCCATAACCATCCAATCTCATTCACATTAGCATTATCAGCAACAAAGCAATGATTACTAGTAGACAAATTGTCTAAATCAATTAAGTATACATTGTCATTTCTATTTCCAATAAATACAATGCTATTGTTAATGGGATTAGAAACAGTACAGATAGAAGCTTCAAATGAAACCTTGAAACCTTTATTACACAATTGGCTAATGCTAATTAAATTATGCTTTAAACCATCAACATATAAAACATTCTCAATAAAGGTGGATGGAGTTATTTGAATTTTATCAAGGCCCATGATTTGACCTTTGCCATTGTCTCCAAAAGTAACAACTCCTCCTCTTTATCTTCAAGGGTGATGAATTGATCCTTGTCACCCGTCAAGTGCCTTGAGCAGCCACTATCAAGATACCACTTTCATTTTGATCATTTGGCCGTAAGACACTCCTGCAAGATGATTCTCATGGTTAGTCGCAATAAAAATTATTCCTTTTTGAACCCATATTTTTTTGCCTTTAATATTTAAATTCTTATTAATTTTTTTTAAAATTGCATTCATAAGATTTATGTCCTTTCTTGTTACAATGATAACATGAAACATCATTCTTGGTTGTTTTCTTAATGAATAAATTGTTTATAAATTTTTGTTTCATGTGAGGTCTATAACCTAATTCGGCTTTATCAAATACAGCTCTTTGATTACTTAATAGCAAATTCAATTTTGTAGAACTATATGTATATTTATCGACTATGTTTTATACTTATCAACTTCTTTCTTTAAATTAACATTTTTATTAGAAATTGATTCTTTTTTTTAATCAAAATTTTATTTTTAGATTTCAGTTTTTCAACTTCATGAGTTAGTTTATCCTTTTCTTTGACAAGATTTAGATTTTTATTTTTCAAAGATTTATTTTTAATTCTTAAACTTTTGAAATCATTGACTAGTTCATTGAAGGCATCATATAACTCATCAAAAGTGAAATCATCACAAGGGGTTTTAGAACTTACCTCGTTGTTGTTTGCCATAAAGCAAATGTTTGCAACTTCCTTTTGTTCCTCCTCGGAAGAGGATTCTTCGCTATCACTCAATGTTACCACATATGCCTTCTTCTTCTTTTTGTAACCCTTCTTTAATTGAGGACACTCATATCTGAAATGCCCCGGCTTCTTACACTCATAACATGTCAAGGGTTCTTTTCAATTTATTTGTCCTTCTCTTTCTCCTTTTCTCCTTTCATTTTTTCTCCAGACCTTTTCTTATGGAAGGATCTTCTTCTTTGTATAAATTTTTTAAATTTTCTTGCAAGGAGAGCTGTTTCTTCATCATCATCATCATCATTCTCACTGCTGCTTTCCTCAATTTTTGCAGCCTTAAGAGCTATGGTTCTCTTCTTCTTGACATATTCCTATTGATGTTGGTTCATTGTTAGTTCATGCGTCATCAAGGATCCAAGTAGCTCCTCCAAAGGTAGAGCATTTAAGTCTTTAGCTTCTTGGATTGCAGTCACCTTGGTTTCCTATGATCTTGGAAGAGACCTAAGAATTTTGCGCACTAATTCTGAATTAGTATAAGTTTTTCCTAGACTTTTTAGACCATTCACAATATCAGTGAATCTAGTGTACATGCATGTAATTGATTCAGTTTGTTACATACTAAACAATTCATATTTATGTACTAAGATATTAATTTTAGACTCTTTAACTTGATTAGTACCCTCATGGGTAACTTCTAATCTATCCCAAATTTATTTTGCAGAGATACAAGTAGAAATGTGATTAAACTCATTAGCATCTAAAGAACAGTACAAAACATTCATGGCTTTAGCATTGAACTGAGCCAACTTCCTATCATATTCATCCCATTCTGTTTCCGACTTAGGAATCACCATGTTATCTACTCTTATTGTGGGTGTGTGAGGACCATTTACTATAATGCCCTATAGTTCATAATCAAGTGCTTGAGTAAAAATTTTTATTCTACTTTTCCAATATCCATAATTTGTGCCATTAAATAAAGGAGGTCGATTAGTGGATTGACCTTCTGAAAAAGATGATCCAGCTTGAGCTGCTATTTGGATCTTTGGCTCTTGATCGTTAGATCAAATTTAAATGAGCACTAGCTCTAATACCAAATATTGCACGATCATGGAGACCTCCCATGTCACCCAACAAGTATACCTACCAGACCAGCTGGCTACCATCTCGGTCGGTACACCAACATCAATGAGCGGAGAGCCTGGATTTGGTGACACGGTCACCAATGAGAGTTCTTATTGATGCTCTGCCTGCATTTCACCCGTGCAGGTCAACTGGCTTCGATACCAATTGTTAGCCCAGATGGCAACCCAAGAGAGGGGTGAATTGGGTTCTTTTAAAAAATTTAACTCTTTAAAAATATTTCGATTGATATGAAGGTGCTCAAGTGAACTAAATTAATTGAAGCTAAGCACAAATAAGGATGATAGAGAGAGATAAATGCACGGCAAACGCAAACATTTTATAGTGGTTCGGTGTATCCAACACCTACATCCACTCCCAAGCAATACTTGGGTCCACACTATAATCCCACCGATTACAGTCAAGTTGTTTTACAAGCTCATAACTCCAACTTGTTATTTTACCCAGGATCACAACGAACCCAGCTGGTTTTTCTGGGCTCACCAGCATAAAACCCAAACCACAAGCTAACCTTAGCTTGTCCTGAGGTATACTACCTCCACTAATTCAATCCCCTGATTGAATTAGCAAACAAAAATTTAAAAATAAAGTTTACAATACAAAATAGCTCCTCAAATGAGCAAATATTCAATTTAAATAGACAAGGGTAGAAAAGCCTGTTTGAAGCAATTTGAATGCAAGCTTTTCTTCTTTTTTTCTTTTCCTCTTCTCTCTTGAATGCTTGAATCAAGCTCTGGCTCTGATTTTTCATGGAAGGTTGTTGTAGAGAAGTTGAGGAAAGAGTGGCTTTGAGCTTCTTCTTTCTTTCTTTGTGAATCCTCCAAAAATGATCTTTGAAAGTTTTGGATTTCTTTTGAATCTCTCTTCAGATAATGGGCGTGCACTCTGAGATTTTTCTTTGAAAATAACTCTCTTTTTCACTTGATTTTTTGATTTTTTTCGGTCACTATTTTCTTCTTCTCTTTTTTTTTTTTTTAAATGGACTGTTCCCTCTTTGTATAGATCTCTTAATCCATGATTAGGTAAGAAAAATAGTCGTTACAGAGTACTTGGATTGCTTCTACACACAAAGAAATATAGCCGTTAGAGATTAGGTAAAAAAATATTACCGTTGAAGTCCGTTCAGACATTTGAAAATCTGTTCCTGATAGGTTGGAGTCGGCTCCAACTTTGCAGGTGTTGGCTCCAACTCGGGTTTCCAAAAATAGTGAATAAAAAGTTAGTTGGGGAGTCGGCTCCGAAAAAGTGATGTGTCGGCTCGCCGCATTTAGGTGTCGGCTTCCGAAACTGAGGGTGTCGACTCCGACGATGTCCAAAAATATGCCCTAAGTTCTCATGTTAGAGTCGGCTCCAGAAACTTCAGGTGTCGGCTCCCGAACTCCAAGTGTCGGCTCCCGAACTCAAGGTGTCGGCTCCAAAAACTGACGCAGAAAGCACTTCTCTGTATCTCATGTTAGAGTCGGCTCCAGAGTTTCAGGTGTTGACTCCAAACCGTGCCGAAAACTTAGAAATGTTCTGATACTCTCTAGTGTCGGCTCCGGACACTGTAGGTGTCGACTTCAAGATCTGAACTTAAATAATTTCTATTTGAAACTTAATTCTAAACTGATTTTATGTGTCATTTGAATAATTAAACATTCTTAATGCCTGAAACACTTCTCAAATTTGTCAGAAACATAATGAATATGCCCATGGCTTTTGTTAATCATCACAATCATTAATTAAGTCAACAATCTTCCCCTTTTTGATGATGACAAAAATATTGAGTATATGCATGATTAAACAATGAAAGTTTCAAAGCAAATTTTAAGTTCTCATAGTTAAGCTCCCCCTGAATGAGGTAGCTCCCCCTATGATACTCAAATTAATATCTTCTCTCCCTTTATCATTAAAACTCATGTGATTAAGTTTATTCAATGCTTGATATCAATTAATCAAATTCATATAATTTCAATTTATTTATTACATATGCATATACAAATATCTTCTCTCCCCCTTTTTTGTTATCAACAAAAAGGTTAAGAAAAGATTTATTTAGCTTAAAGTTGAAACATAAGAAACAATAATCTTCGAATAGAACAATATTAACTCAAAATCAAAGTTCAACTATGATATTCATTGAGTACTCATAATTTTATTACAAATTTCATAAAGTTAAACACTTTATTACATCATACTTCATTAAATCAAACTTCATTAGATCATAAGAATAACTTCATTACATCAAAGATTCAAACTAAACTTCAGTGCATCAAAAGGTAAATCAAACAACAAAGCTAAAATCATCAAATTCTAAGACGTTTCTTGAGTTCTTCTAAGATTTTTTCCATTCCATCACTTTGAATCCTGATAAATTTATTCAATCTTCTGTCAAAGAATGCAAATGCCACTGTGATTTTCTCCTGTAATTCTACATTGCATTTAGAATATATCTCATAATCTCCTCTAATTTCTTTGATCTCCTCCCAAGCAGCTGACTTTCTTACAATTTTTTTTTTTTTGAAACCACAGCATGCCCAATGAAATTTTTAGTTAGCAATTATAAAAATATGATTATGCCAATTTGAGATGTAAAGAATCAAGCACTTTAAAGCCGATGGGTTTACTTTTTTTGTTGTATACATCCATAACACCATTATTTGGCCATGTTGATGGTGATCATTTATGTATATATATTGATGTCTGGGTGTGTCAAACTGCCTAGTAATCACTCGTTTATCGGTTTATTTGGATTGCTTTATGTGATTACATAGATCCATTGGTTCGTTATTTTAATGTTATGGTTTAAGGGCATTATTTTTGACCCGGCTAGTTCAACTCTTTTCTTCAATCAATGATTTTATTATAAGTGTTGGGGGGTAAAATCGTCATTGCATCAATATTCGTGCGAGGAGGCTAAGACCGACCCCATCCCTTCGCCCGCCATGAAGTCCCCGAGCTTCCCATAGCTCGGCTTCCCCGAGATTCATAGCTCGGCTCCCCTGAGCTCCCATAGCTCGTCTCCCCCGAGCTTCCTATAGCCAGGCCTCCTCGGGCTTCCATAGCTCGGCTCCCCCGAGCCTCCTATAGCTCGGCTTCCCCAAACTTCCATAACTCTGTTTTCCCGAGCCTTCCATGGCTCGCTTTTTTCGAGCCACCTATAGCTCGGCTTCACCAAGTGATCCACGATCCAATACTCACCTCCGCGGAACCTGACGCGGGAGAGCCTAGGCCTATCGTAACAGCATCCCAGGCAAGGAATCATGTTGAGGAGTGGTCTAGAACCTAACACGGCTACCTGGAACCTACGCACCTACCAGATCTCAAGCCATCAAGGAGCTCTCCTAGCCGTCGATCCTTAACAAACAGGATACGGATCCCAATGGCCCCACAACAGCCTGATTCGATCCATCTCCGAATCCTAACAACTTTCGAGCCTTCCAGAAGGCGCTCAAGATCCAGGTGACAACCTATAAATATGACACTCCCAGATTCCCTCAGGTACACGCTCACTCTCACTCTGTCTCCCACTCTCGCCAGCTGCTCATCGGTGCTCTCCCCTCTGGAGCTCCCGATCGGCCGCCCCTGGAGAGACTCCCCGGAGAGATTCATCTCCCCATTTTCTGATTGATCGCCGATTTTCCTCTACTAATTTGAGCGTCAGAGAGTCTTCCGCGAGGGCCACCTCCAACGCTTCTCGCATGAGGACTTGTGTGCAAGTCCGCCCCAGGAGATCGACGCGCCCGAGTCGAAGGACGGATTCCGACGGCAACAATAAGTAACTATTTTTGTCCGTATCTATTTAAATTTTGAATATGAGTGTGGTTGAAGATATCTTTTGCTACCTTATAACACGAGGTTTCATGCCTTGGTCATCATTCCTTTATGATTCAGAGAGGTTTCTCTTTGAAATTTGCTTTTAAAACAAGGGAGTCATCTGTGCACATTTGTAGTTTCTCGAGATTAAGCACTGACATCTAGCCTGGTGCTCTTACGTCTCCTGAACTAATAGCCCTGATGGTTTTTCCCAGCTTTTACGACAATAGAAGAAGGAAAGAATGCATGAAATTTGTGAAGAAGTTAATGCTTCTAAATCGTTATGCCATAAGATAGCTGTATATCATCTGAAAGGCATTGTTTTGAAGGCTTGTAAAACAGGGGAGTCAAAGATGCTGCATGGTGTGAATGAACGAGCCATTCACAGAAGAAGTCTAAAGTGACCTTGATCTCTTGCATGCACATCCTTTATTACAGCAGTTGCAAAATATTAGGTGGATCTCGCTTGGACTTTTATATTATTATCTTTTTCTTGCCAACAAAGATACTAATATCCAATACTTTATATCAGATTCTTGGCAGTCCGTCCATATCTGAACGAAAGAGTCAAAGCAGACGAGACTAAATAAATATTGAAAATCAACAAGAAGACCACCATCTATGTGACCATGTTGGGCCTCCAACATTGTGTTATTATTATCTAATCATAAGGTCTCGGTGTGTCAGAGGAGTAACTAAAGTACAATGAAAGTTACATACAATTTAATAATTCCTTGAGTTTTGAGTTGTCATAATTTAATGATGAATGACAGATACAATCATGTCGGGCATTATTGGTTTGTTATATCTGATATGGCTGATCACCTCTTCTGGGCAGCATCATAACGCTCCGCATAATTCCCAAACTCAAATGATGTGATAACTCATTTTTAGGACATCGGCACTCTCGCCTCAGCCCCTTCAGCCCCGGCCTCTAGCTCTGGCTGCAGCCTCCAGCTCCGGCCTCCAGTTTCGGCCTCTGGTTCCAGCTCCGGCCTCCAGCTCCGGCCTCCAGCTTCGGTCTCTGGTTCCAGCTCCGGCCTCCGGCTCTGGCCTCTGGTTCCGGCCCTGGCCTCCGGCTCCAGCCTCCAGTTTCGGCCTCTGGCTCTGGCCTCTAGCTCCGGCCTCCATCTTCGGCTTCTGGTTCCAACTCCGGCCTTCGGCTCCGGCCTCCAGCTTCGACCTCTGGCTCTGGCTCCGGCCTCCGGCTTCAACCTCTGGCTCTGGCTTCGGCCTCCAGCTCCAGCCTCCAGCTTCAGCCTCTGGTTACAGCTCCAGCCTCCGACTCCGGCCTCTGGCTCTGGCTCCGGCCTCCAGCTCCGGCCTCCAGCTTCAGCCTCTGATTCCAGCTTCGGCTCCGGCCTCTAGCTCCAGCTCCGGCCTCCAGCACCGGCATCCGGCTTCGGCTTTAACTTGGTGCCTTGTGTTGTGTGCTTTCCTTGCGTAGTAAAGCTAACCTCGGATATCGGACTCTAGGACTCGAGGCATCCACTACCGCATATCCCTCTCGCCGAAATCACGGGCAAATGCTAACACGCCCCACAGTTGCTGACATACACGGCGTCCATTCAGCAACGGCTCACCCACCTGCCGTTCGCGGAGCTCATCCAAACAAGAAAGATTCGACGGTTCCAACGGAAAGAGGTATAAAAGGAGGACCCCAAGCTCAGGGCGGGGGATCCTCTTCTTCCCTAAAAAAAAGACTCACACAACACATTCCTGTTCTACAAGCTCACTGACATGAGCGTCGGAGGGTCCTCGCCGGAACCATCGGCCTGGGACTTCTTGCAGGTTTTTGGAGGAAGAAGGCAACCTTTCCACCTATTCGGAGGCCCTCGAAGATCTCAGCACAACCGGCGCTCATCACAAGTGACTTGGCAGCATCAGATTGGCACGCCAGGAAGGAGGGACACGCACGTGATAGGCGAAAGTTCTCCCTGTGATCCCACTGCTTCTGTAAGGAAGACGATGGTGACAATGCGAGCTCAAGAAGCTTCCACCAGCCATGCCACGGAACGCCTTCCGCGGGCTGAGCAATCAGAGGCCAACCTCCATGTTCCGCCCCCTGCACAGATGAACCAGTCCGATCGGCTTGATGTCCTAGCTCATTAGGTATAGGACATGATGACGATGGTGCGGGGATTACAGGAACACTGCTTCGCCGCTGCGCCTCAGCCCCCTTCGCCTCACGAAGGGGGGCATAGAGCAAATCAATCTCATCAAGGCGGGACTCCACCTGAGGCCTCCCACCACTCACCCCCCGAACCTCATCGCCGGGAGGCTTCAAAGCGACGGCGGTCTCTCTTCCGCCATTCAGATTGTTCTCACCGGCGGCCGGGTGAGAAGGAGCCAAGACGGGTGTACTCCCTGCATCGGCGGTCTTCCCCGGCTTCATCTTCTGACTCCTCTAAAGATGACACCAACAGGAGGACCACTGGTCGGCTGAACAACGGCTCGATGAGTATCATTAACGGTTGGAGGAGATTAGTCGCCGGATTGCCAACCCTCACGGGACGGACTACGACCACCATCCCCCGCTCCCCCGCCGCATCATGGAGGAACCGGTTTCGCCTCGGTTCCGTCTCCCCCAATTGGACCCATACGACGGTACGACAAACCCTCTGGACCACTTGGAGAGCTATAAGGTTCTCATGCAAGTCCAGGGAGCGACGGACTCCCTCCTGTGTGTCGCCTTTCCTGCCACACTTCGTAAGGCGGCGTGTGCGTGGTATTCTCGCCTGCCACCGTGCAACATTAATTCCTTCAGACAGCTCGAGCGATCTTTCCTGGCCCACTTTGATGCATGTCGGAAGATCTCTCGAGTGGCCGATAGCTTAGCTGTCCAGCAAAGGAGTGGCGAGACCCTGAAGTACTTCATTGCCCGGTTCAAGGAGGCAGCGCTGGAGGTGTATAACTTGGATGATTCTGTAGCCACTTTGGCCCTAAAGCGAGGACTTCATCCTTCTAGATTCGCCTATTCCTTGGATAAGAAGCCTCCTGGTTCCTACGCCGAGCTTCTAAGCCGGGCGCAGAAGTACATTCACACCGACGAAGCGGACTCTTCTAGGAGGGAGGCTGATAAAAGTTCCAGCAAAAAACCGACATCCACAGAGCCTGCTGGAGCACGGTCCCGGAAGCCTGAGCCTCCCCACTGCTCAGACCACCGGCCTTAGACGCTTGTTCCCAAGGAGCAGTTCACCCCCCTCCTGGCTCTGATATCTCACATTCTACTAGAAATTGAGGAGGAGCCCTACTTACGATGTCCACCTCCTATGAAGTCAGGGACCCCTCACAGCAAAGAACTTTACTGCCGGTATCACCGAGACTACGGTCATGACACTGAGGACTGCTGCCATTTGAAGAAGGCCATTGAAGAGCTTGTCCAACAGGGTCACTTTGGCAAGTTCATTCGAAGAGGAAACCTTCCTGCTTCGGGTTCATCGGCGCCTCCTGCGCTTCAAACCGACATCGACAATGCCCTTACGGAAAAGACAATAGCCATGATTTCCAGGGGGCAAGCAGCAGCTCGAAAAGATGGCGAGAGGGGAAAGATTCTGTAATTACTTTCTTTAGAAAGGACTTAGATGGGGTAGTTAATAAACATGACGACAGCATCGTCGTGTCCATGACCATAGCCAAACATCCTATAAAAAGAATTTTAGTGGATAGTGGAAGTTCTGTGGATGTTTTGAGCTACGAGGCCTTTGTTTGGATGAACCTGTCAAACTCCTCCCTTCGACCCATCGCCACGTCTTTAATGGGCTTTACTGGAGATTCTGTGAGCATCGAAGGGGAGATCGCCCTTCCTGTCATGGCTGGGACTCTATCGCGTCAAAGTACGGTAGTCATAAATTTTCTAGTGGTCCGTGTCCCGTTGGCTTACAACGCTATCCTAGGAAGGCCGGGCTTGAATTTGCTGGATGCCGTCATCTCCACCAAGAGATTGTTGGTGAGGTTTCCCACCGACGAAGGGGTTGGAGAAATGAAGGGAGAGTAAAGCCCGCCACCGCTTTGCTGCCACTTATCCCCCAGTCCGCTGGAGGCGGTGTCGGCAGTAGCCTCTGAGCCACTTGACCCCCAAGAATTGGGAAGGAGAGGAGAGCCAGCCGAGAGCACCTCCTGACCTTCCCCTTGGGGGAGGATCCGACGAGGACCGTCTAGGTTGGAGCGCTGCTCCTAGAAGAGGCACGCGATTGGCTCCTCACCTTCCTACGTGCCAACACCGACATCTTTGCATGGTCATCATCAGACATGCCAGGCATCCTTGAGGAGATGATCACCCATCGGCTCAACCTCAAGCTAGAGTGTCGGCCGATCCGACAGAAGAAAAGGAGCTTCGCTCCGGACAGACAGAAAGCTATCGATGAGGAAGTCTGTAAGGTGATGGCTGCAGGCCACATTCGAGAAGTTCACTACCCTGAATGGTTGGCCAATGTTGTGATGGTCCGTAAGACTAATGGGAGCTAAAGGATGTGCATAACTTCACCGACCTCAACAAAGCATGCCCCAAGGACAGCTTCCCATTGCCTCGGATCGATCAACTGGTGGACGCTACATCCGGCCATGAGACCCTTAGTTTCATGGACGCCTTCTCCGGGTACAACCAAATCAGGATGAACCCGGTGGATGAGGAAGCTACCTCCTTCATAACTGAGAAGGGATTGTACTGCTACGAGGTAATGCCGTTCGGGCTGAAGAATGTGGGGGCCACTTACCAAAGGCTAATGAACAAAGTCTTCAAAGACCAGATAGGATGCAACATGGAAGTGTACGTGGATGACATGCTGATAAAAAGTATCTATGCCACCAGCCATATTGCCGACCTAACAGAGACCTTCGACAACCTCCGCCGATACCAGATGAGGCTGAACCCACGCAAATGCGCCTTTGGGATGACAGTCAAAAAATTCTTGGGTTTCATGGTAACCCGACGAGGAATTGAGGCGAACCCTGATAAAGTTCAAACCATCTTGGACATGAGGTCTCCCACCAACAAGAAGGAAGTGCAGCGCCTAACGGGAAGGGTGGTGTGCCTTGAGCCATTTTTTGTCCAAGTTTGCCGAGAGGTGCTTGCCTTTCTTCAAGGCGCTCCGCAGGGCCAATGGATTCGAATGGATGAAAGAGTGTCAGAAGGCCTTCGAGGGACTAAAAGAATTCCTATCTACCCCGCCACTGCTGTCCAAGCCAATGGGTGGAGAAGAGCTCCTTCTATACCTTGCGGCCTCTCCCAAAGCTGTCAGTTCCATGCTGGTTTGCATAGACACCAACGGCACACAAAAGTCGATGTATTACACTAGCAAGGTGCTCCACGATGTGGAGACCAGGTACTCCAAGATTGAGAAGATTATCTTCATGCTGATCATGTCCGCCCAGCGCCTCCGACCGTATTTTCAAGCTCATCCGATCATAGTGGTCACAGACCAATCTCTCAAGGTGATTCTCGCTCGCTCGGACACCTCGGGCCGACTGATGAAGTGGGCACTCAAGCTGGAAGAATTTGACCTTATCTTTTCATCCCTAGTCAGCCATAAAATCCCAGGTCCTAGCAATTTCTTGGTCGAATGCACCTGGGGCGAGGAGCAACCCGAAGAGGCCCCTGCAAACCACTCAACCCCTGGAGCCGGAGAGGATGAATGGATCCTTCATGTGGATGGAGCATCAAATTCTCAAGGGAGCGGAGTGGGCCTCATCCTGGCCAACTCGGACGGAGTTGTAACTGAGTGCGCACTCCGTTTTCTCTTTCCAGCCACCAACAATCAGACGGAGTATGAAGCCCTACTATCTGGAATAAGATTAGCCCGGGAGCTCGGGGTGAAGCGCCTTAGGGCATTCACTGACTCCCAGCTGGTCACTGGCCAAATCACAGGGGAGTATGAAGCGCGGGATCCTATCATATCCCGCTACTTGAGCATGGTGCAGTCGCAAGCTTCTCTCTTAACCTATACTTCAATGTCAGCTACAATCCTCGAGGGGAGAATGCTAGAGTAGACGCCTTATCCCATCTCGCCACCTCAGCTGACGGGATGTTGGGAAGAGCTTACATAGAGCATCTAGAAGCCCCAAGTACAGAAGCAACAGAAGAAGCCCTACCAGTTGAGCAAGAGCCTTCCTAGATGGATGCTTATGTCCAGTACCTTACTAACGGTACCCTCCCCGAAGACCCGGCCGAGGCCAGGCAGCTCAAAAGACAGATCCCGAAGTTTTTTATAATGGAATGAAAACTCTACTGAAGGTCATTCTTGTACCCGGTCCTCAGGTGTGTCGGCCCCACAGAGGTGGATTACATCTTGCGGGAAATACATGAAGGCATATGCGGAAGTCATTTGTGGGGGGCAGAGCTCTGGCATACAAAGCCCTGCGACAAGGGTATTATTGCCTAACAATGAAGGAGGATGCGTCCAAGCTTGTCAAGAGATGCGACAGTTGCCAGCGCTATGCCAATATTCAACGCCAACCAACGTCCCAGCTGACCCCCCTAGCCGCACCATGGCCCTTCGCCCAGTGGGGTATGGACATCCTGGGACCATTCCCTCCAGCTTCCGATCAACGAAATTCCTATTGGTAGCCATCGACCATTTCACCAAGTGGATTGAGGCCGAAGTACTCGCCAAGATCACCGAGGGCAAGGTGAGAACCTTCTTTTGGAAGTCTGTAGCGTGCCGGTTCGGGTTGCCACATACCCTCGTCACTAACAATGGCTGACAGTTTGATAACACTGCCTTTCGGGAGTTCTGCACCGGGCTGGGTATTCATCAATGGTTCACCTCTGTGGGGCACCCTCAAACCAATGGCACAGCCGAGGTGACCAATCGCATTATTCTCCAAGGACTCAGGGCCCGGCTAGATGACTGTAAAGGACGATGGGTGAAAGAGCTCCCCAGTGTACTGTGGGTCTACCACACAACGCCACGAACACCCACTGGAGAAACTCCTTTCAGCCTAGTTTTTGGATCCGAAGTCATCATTCCTATGGAGATAGGTGTCCCAAGCCCCCGGACAGAGTTATACAGCGAAGAGGATAACCCCAGTCAACTGCGGGCCGACCTCGACTTAGTGGAAGAATTGCGAGACCAAGCGTGGCTCCGCATGGCGGCCTTCCAACAGTGGGCGACCAGATACTACAATGCCTGGATACGATCTAAGACATTCTGCCCCGGAGACCTAATCCTGCGACGAGCTGAAATATTGAAGCCGACGGAAGTAGGCAAGCTAGCACCAAAATGGAAAGGACCCTATCGTGTCACAGAGGTGCTTCATCACGGATCATACAAAGTTAAGGGGCTAGACGGAAAACCACTCCCCGCACTTGGAACGCGAACAACCTGCGTCGGTATTACCAATAATTTGCTAACTCCCTTAGCTCGAACCTGCTTGCTAGAGTGCTATTCAAAATATTCTCATTGCTATGTTTTCGAATGATCTTACTTCTCACTCAAAGCCCGGCTCTACTTAGGCACTCAAAGCCTGGCTCCGCATCGGCACTCAAAGCTCGGCTTCGCGTCGGCACTCAAAGCCAGCTCCGCGTTGGCACTCTAAAAGCCCGGCTCCGTGTTGGCACTCTAAAAGCCCAGCTCCGCGTCAGCACTCAAAGCCCGGCTCCGTGCCGACACTCTAAAAGCCCAGATCCGCATCGGCACTTAAAGCTCGGCTCCGCGTTGGCACTTTAAACCCGGCTCCGCTTCAGCACTCCAAGTCTGGCTCCGCGTCAGCACTCAAAGCCCGGCTCCACGTCGGCACTCAAAGCCCGGCTACGCGTCGGCACTCTAAACCCGGCTTCGCGTCAGCACTCCAAGCCCGGCTCCACGTTGGCACTCAAAGCCCTGTTCCGCGTCGGCACTCTAAAAGCCCAGCTCCGCGTCGGCACTTTAAGCTCGGCTCCACGTCGGCACTTTAAGCCCAGCTCTGTGTCGTCACTCTAAGCCCGGCTCCGCGTCGGCACTCCAAGCCTGGCTCCGTGTCGGCACTTTAAAAGCCCGGCTCCATGTCGGCACTCAAAGCCCGGCTCCATGTCGGCACTCTAAAAGCCCGGCTCCACGTTGGCACTCTAAAAGCCTGGCTCCACGTCGGCACTTTAAGCCTGGCTCCGCATCGGCACTTGAAGCCTGGCTCCGCGTCGACGCTCTAAGCCTGGCTCCGCGTTGGCACTCTAAGCCCAGCTCCGCGTTGGCACTCTAAGCCTGGCTCCGCGTCGGCACTCTAAGCCCGGCTCTGCATCGGCACTCTAAAAGCCCGGTTCCGTGTTGGCACTTTAAGCCCGGCTCCGCGTCGACACTCTAGGCCCAGCTTCGCGTCGACGCTCTACTCAACCTCGCGTTGGTATTTAGCGACTCCGTGTCGGCACGAGTGTGGGCCTACACTAGCACTTGTTTGACCTTTGTATCAGCAACTAAGACAGATCCCACATCAGTTCTCTAATTAATTTTCTAACCATGTCCCTGGACAAAGAATCGTATTGTAGTTCTTTGGACATAGGTAAAAGGTTTGCTTCAACTCACATACTAGAAGACCTGACTATGATCCAAGACATGAGCGTTACGGGTCAATGGATTCATTAATAGCCAAAGTTTACAAAATCGCCGATTTAAATCGGACTTGATGCAATACAATGAAAGTGAAAGAAACTAGGGATCACTCGGATCTAAGTTGTCATCCTCGGGGACTTCGTCTGGCTCCAACCCCTCGATCCCTTCAAGGCCGTAGAGCTTTTGGATTTTCTCCTTGCAGTCCTGGAAGCCGCCTTCGTATGCAAATGCCGTCGACTCGGCCAATTCCTTGCTAAAGGCTCTAGACTTCCTGAAGTCCTCTACGGCCTCAGTGGCTCGCTTCTCCACCTCGGAGGCTTTCTGCTTGGCCTCCGCGATCTTCTTCTCGGCCTCCGTAATATTTGTCTCAGCCTCGGCGGTCTTCTTTTCGGCTTTGGTCACCGCCACCTTCAGGTCTGCAATCTTGGCATCAGACTAGCGGGCGATCTCCTCCGCATTCTCAGCTCTCTCCTCGGCCACACCTATTTCAATGGTGGTGGAGTGTAATCGGTTCTTCAACATGTACACTTTCGACTCCGCCACCTCCAATTTCTCCTCTACCATTCTTTGTTTCTTTTCAGCCACTTGAGCATTATCCAGCTCATTGGCCGCTTGACGATGGGCAACTTCCAGCGCCTCTTTTGCCTTCTCTACTCTTAGCCGGATGGCTTCGGCTTCGGCCCTTAGCGCCCGAGCAGTCTTTGCTCGGTATCCTCCAGGGCCATCTCTGCCCTCTCTGCCCTAGCCCGGAGTGCTTGCATTTCCTCTGTCGATTGATCGATAGCGGCTTTAGCCTGGGCCCAGAGGCCCCTCATGGCAGTCATAGAATTCAATGCCTGGGAGAATGTCTAGGTTAGACGAAGAAAATATATATAAAAAATTGAGAATAGAACGACGCTTACCCAGAGATGTGCCACAGATGCCTCTCGGAAGAATGTGGCCTTCCCTTGATGTTGGACAAATCCCTGTAGCTCAGGCATGGATGCCTGGTCCAGTGTCCGCTCAGCCAAGCAACTGTAGCGTGTTAAAATCGATTGGATCGAAGGATCGATGCTGTTCTCGTCCGCTGACTTGATGGCTGCTAGGGAGGACTCAGCCTCCGATTCTGCTCCCTCCGGCACCTTTGATGGTAGATGTGCCTCGGCCGCCGCCCCTTGGAGAGGTAGGGCAGCTTCTGGAATCGGCTTTGTAGTCAAGTGGGCTAGCTCCGCTTCAATGGCTTCGGGCCGAGGTACTTCAACACCTCGCTCCGGAGAGAGGTCGGAGGGGGTGGCGGCACTAGTAAAGGCGAATGGGGAAAATACCTTTCTCCAGCCTCGCTCCACCCTAATTCCTCATCGGCCTCGGCCCTTATAGCTTCACTCCTTACTGTTTCGTCAGCTTGGACTCTTGCCGCCTCGCGCCCATGGGAGGGCCCCCCAACCTCGGCCTTTCCAGCTTTGGTCCTTTTGGCAATCTTGGCAACCTTCCTTCGGCAGGGGCTCCATTCCCGTTGACCTTCCTCTTCCTTGTAACAGCTTGCTTTATCTTACAAAGTGATGGAACCATTCCTGTATCAAAAGCGGAAAAGAAGTGTCAAAAAAAAAAGAAGAAAAAGAGAAGAAGAGAGGAAAGAGGTGAGTAATCAACTTCTCACCGCTGGATGGAATAAGGCCGGCGAGACAGAGGTTTTTTTCGGCCAGGAGCTGATTGCACCGAGGGATATTGGCAGTCAGAAGCTGCCGAAATGCCATTCGATGCCTCGGGAGGATGGAAGAATCCCTATTGGTATCGGTATTTGGTGTTCCCCAGTTTCCGCTCATCCCCTCGACATTGGCAAAAAAGAACTTATCTTTCCACCCTTTGATCGAGGTGGGAAGATACAATTTGAGAATCCTAATGGGTCTAGGGGTAAAGGACCACCAACCCGCTTGCTTATGGAGGGTATAGAAACTACGGAATAAGGAGATGCTAGCTTCTATACCTTGAAGGTAACAAAGAATCATAAAACCAACAATGGTTTAGATGGAGTTAGGGACTAACTGGGAGGGTGTTAAAGAATATCTATCTAAAAGGTTGAGGATGAAAGGGTGGATGGGTAATTAGAGTTCCACCTTAAAGAAAGCTCTGTACAAGGCAACCCTTCCGGGACGGAAGAAGTTACCCTGTCATCGGGAGCGGGGTAGGACATACGCATGTTAGGAGGGAAATTTACTTGGCTCCGAGGTTCACTATGTCTTGAGCATACATGGTGGGGGCAATCCATTTGGGGGACTCCTTGACAGCACTAGAGGGACCGGCGACGGTCGAACGGCGCTGGGGTGGGGCCCGCTCGGCGGCCGGACGGTTCCCAGCTACGGGATATCCGGTCGTTCACCGCCGTTCTAAGGAAACGTGGTCAGAAGATAAGGTGGTCCACTATATCGGTGAGGAAGAAGGTTGGGAAGGAACAGGGGAACGATCCCCAAAATCAGAAATAGAGCAAGAAGGTGAAGAAGCCATGGGAACTAACCTGAAAAGCTCGAACTGGGATTGAAGGAGAAAGAGCACGGGGGGGAACGGAAACAAGAGATGAACGGGTGCTTGCGGATTCAAGGTAGGAAGTTGTAACGCAAGAAGAGGTGAAGATTGGAGGATAAGGACAATCTTTTCCTTTTATAACCCCATTTCAAATCATCCCGCGGTTGTCCGATCTGGCCATGTGTCCGCTTTCTACTGAAAACCGCTTCGGCAGCCGCTCGGCGCGAGAAACACGAAAAACACCACCAATAAAGAGGTGGCAGTGACATTACCGCAATGATGACGCTCACCTTTTTACAACTCCACGCCCGAGGAAAATTTTTCCCAATCCCAACAGCCTGAACAGACAAAATAATGACACGGAGATCAGCCACCTGGTGGATATTAACACCCCTTTGGCTGGCAACTGTACGCCCACCCATCTCAGGGGTGGGGGGCATCTGATATGGCTGATCACCTCCTCTGGGCGGCGTCATAACGCCATGCGCAATTCCCAAATCAAATGATGTGATAACTCATTTTTGGGATGTCGGCACTCTCGCCTCGGCCCCTTCGGCCCCGGCCTCTGGCTCCGGCCTCCAGCTCTGGCCTCCAGTTTTGGCCTCTGGTTCCAGCTCTGGCCTCCAGCTCCAGCCTCCAGCTTCGGCCTCTGGTTCCAGCTCTGGCCTTCGGCTTCGGCCTCTGGTTCCAACTCCGGCCTCCAGTTTCGGCCTCTGGCTCTGGCTCCGGCCTCCAGCTTCGGCCTCTGGCTCTGGCTCCGGCCTCTAGCTCCGGCCTCCAGCTTCGGCTTCTGGTTTCAACTTCGGCCTCCAGCTTCGACCTCTGGCTCTGGCTCCGGCCTCCGGCTCTGGCCTCCAGCTTCGACCTATGGCTCTGGCTCTGGCCTCCAGCTCCGGCCTCCAGCTTCGGCCTCTGGTTCCAGCTATGGGCTCTGACTCTGGCCTCTAGCTCTGGCCTCCAGCTTTGGCCTCTAATTACAGCTTCGGCTCCGACCTCTGGCTCGGCTCCGGCCTCCAGCTCCGGCATCCGGCTTCGGCTTCGGCTTTAACTTGGTGCCTTGTGTTGTGTGCTTTCCTTGCGTAGTAAAGCTAACCTCGGATATCAGACCCTGGGATTCGAGGCATCCACTACCGCATATCCCGCTCGTCAAAATCACGGGCAAATGCTAACACGCCCCGCAGTTGCCGACATACACGGTGTCCATTCGCGGAGCTCATCCTAACAAGAAAGATTCGACGGTTCCAACGGAACGAGGTATAAAAGGAAGACCCCGAGCTCAGGGTGGAGGATCCTCTTCTTCTCTAAAAAAGACTCACACAACACATTCCTGTTCTACAAGCTCATTAACTTGAGCGTCGGAGGGTCCTCGCCAGAACCACCAGCCCGGGACTTCTTGCAGGTTTTTGAAGGAAGAAGACAACTTTTCCACCTATTCGAAGGCTCCCGGAGATCTTAGCACACCCGGTGCTCATCACAAGTGACTTGGCAGCATCAATATCAAGTCACCATACACGAGGCTAATGGGCTGGTATTGGCCTTCCCTTCTTTTTTTTTTTGTCAAATTCTGTTTTCCTTTTCTAAATGCAACTATTTAGTTTGAGCTTATAAGATAATTTAAAGATTGTACCTTACTTTCAGATAAGGTTCTTTACCTAATCTAAGCTCCTAGTGGATAATCTCATATTTTCTTTGATGAGACAGCTTTCTTTATTTTACAAATTTTTGGTGCTATTTGCTAAGGTTGAATGGCAATTTGAGGAGATCAAAGAAATTGAATTGAATTGGATTGAAAACTTCGGAAGGCCCCTGCATAGCCAGCATTATTTAATATAACATCCTTCGCAGTAAGATAAATAATAGTTACCTCAACAACGAGGAGGAAGGTGTTGTTTGGAAATGGAGCTTGCTCAACACTTTTACTGTCGAGAACTGCTATAGATTTTTGGAGGAATTATCTCAGAATTGACCGAGAATCTGTGGAAAATACCTGTTGGGGGGTAAAATCGATATTGCATTAATATCCGTGCGAGGCGGCTAAGGTCGACCTCCTCCCTTCGCCCTTCCGGGCTTCCATAGCTCGGCTCCTCCCGGGCTTCCGTAGCTCGGATCCTTCCGGGCTTCCGTAGCTCGGCCCTTCCGGGCTTCCGTAGCTCGGCCCTTCCGGGCTTTCGTAGCTCGGCTCCTTCCGGGCTTCCGTAGCTTGGCTCCTTCCGGGCTTCCATAGCTCGGCCCTTCCGGGCTTCCGTAGCTCGGCCCTTCCGGGCTTCCATAGCTCGGCTCCTTCCGGGCTTTCATAGCTCGGCCCTTCCGGGCTTCCATAGCTCGGCTCCTTTCGGGCTTCCATTCCGGGCTTCCATGGCTCGATCCTTCCGGGCTTCCATAGCTCGGCCCTTCCGGGCTTCCATAGCTCGGCTCCTTCTGGGCTTCCATAGCTCGGCCCTTCCGGGCTTCCGTAGCTCGGCCCTTCCGAGCTTCCGTAGCTCGGCCCTTCCGGGCTTCCATAGCTTGGCTCCTTTCGGGCTTCCATAGCTCGTTTTTCCTGAGCCACTATGGCCCGGCTATGTCAAATGATCCACAATCCAATACCCACCTCCGTGGAACCTGATGCAGGAGAGCCCAGGTTCACCATAACGGCATCCTAGATAAGGAATCATATCGAAACGTGGTCTAGAACCTATCGTAACTGCCCCAGGTCTACTCGACCAGATCTCGAGACATCAAGGTGCTCTCCCAGCCGTCAATCCCCTAACGAACAGGATACAAATTCCACGGCCCCACAGCGGCCTGATTTTATCCACCTCCGTATCCTAACAACCTATGAACCTTCCAGAAGATGCTCAAGGACCGGGTGACAGTCTATAAATTGAACGCTCCCAGATTCCCTCAGGTACGCATCTCCTGACGCATACCGTTGCGCTCTCTCCCTCTCTCTCTCTCTCTCTGGGTGGCTCGTTGGCGCTCTGCCCTCTAGAGCTTTCGATGGGCCATCCCCGGAGAGGTCTCCCAGAGAGATCCACCTCCCCATTATCTAGTTATCGCTGATTTCTTCTCCACTGACTTGAGCGTCAGAGGGTCTTCCACGGAGGGCCACCCCCAACGCCTCCCGCATGTGGACTTCTTGTGCAGGTCCGCCCCCCTCTTCCTGGAGATCGACCGCGCCCGAGTCGGAGGATGGATCCCGGCGGTAACAGATTGGCGCTAGAGGAAGGGCCTCAAGTCCCATCAAAACTTGAAGAAAGGAGACAAGGATCTAAATCCGAAGAAGAACCTCTTCAATGGCCAACCAGAGGAGAGCAACCTCTGAAGCCCAAGATCAGGTCGCTTCGCAGAGGCCTGATCCGACTGGCGGTACAGTGCCGCAACCTCCACCGATACAGCGCCACAACCTCCATAGCTCGGCTCCTTCCGGGCTTCCATAGCTCGGTCCTTCCGGGCTTCCATAGCTCGGCCCTTCCGAGCTTCCATAACTTGGCCCTTCCGGGCTTCCATAGCTCGGCTCCTTCCGAGCTTCCATAGCTCGTTTTTCCCAAGCCACCATGGCCCGGCTATGTCAAATGATCCACAATCCAATACCCACCTCCGTATAACCAGATAATGGGGAGGTGGATCTCTCTGGGAGACCTCTCCGGGACAGCCCATCGAAAGCTCTAGAGAGCAAGAGCGCCAGCGAGCCACCAGAGAGAGAGAGAGAGGGAAAGAGCGCAACCGTATGTGTCAGGAGATGCGTACCTGATGGAATCTGGGAGCGTTCAATTTATAGACTGTCACCCAGTCCTTGAGCATTTTCTGGAAGGTTCAGAGTTTGTTAGGATACAGAGGTGGATAAAATCAGGCCGCTGTGGGACCGTGGAATTTGTATCCTGTTCGTTAGGGGATTGACGGCTGGGAGAGCACCTTGATGTCTCGAGATCTGGTTGAGTAGACCTGGGGCAGTTACGATAGGTTCTAGGCCACGTTTTGACATGATTCCTTGTCTAGGATGCCATTATGGTGAACCTGGGCTCTCCCGCATCAGGTTCCGCGAAGGTGGGTATTGGATTGTGGATCATTTGACATAGTCGGGCCATGGTGGCTCGAGAAAAATGAGCTATGAAAGCCCGGAAGGAGCCGAGCTATGGAAGCCCGGAAGGGCCGAGCTATGGAAGCCCGGAAGGAGCCGAGCTACGGAAGCCCGGAAGGGCCGAGCTACGGAAGCCCGGAAGGAGCCAAGCTACGGAAGCCCGAAAGGAGCCGAGCTACGGAAGCCCGGAAGGGCCGAGCTACGGAAGCCCGGAAGGGCCGAGCTACGGAAGCCCGGAAGGATCCGAGCTACGAAAGCCCGGAAGGAGCCGAGCTACGGAAGCTCGGGAGGAGCCGAGCTATGGAAGCCCGGAAGGGCGAAGGGAGGAGGTCGACCTTAGCCGCCTCGCATGGATATTAATGCAATGTTGATTTTACCCCCCAACACATGCCCTCCACTCCCTAGTTCGAAGCGTAGGTTCGGGCATAGGGAGTACAAGTCCAAATGGCGCATCCCGGATGGGACGTCTTGGTTTAGACAGCTCGTGCAATGATGCCCTAATTAATGCGACAGGGCCATACTGCCTTCGGGGCTAAGGCTCCTCCGAAAGTGACGATTGGGATTACGCCACGCCGTGAATCCTGATCGTTCGGGCGTTTGTCGAGGCGATTTCGGGCGCCTTGGGTGAGATGCCCTATCTCCTCAAGGCGGCTTCCTTAGTGGGGAAGCAAAGCGACAGCCGCACTATATATATATACATGCATGTTCGCATCATCCTCTCGTCTTATTTTTTGAAGAGTTTGGCCTCTCCTCCTTCTCTATGCTCGTCGTTTCGCCTGGTGTTCTTCTCAATCGAGATGGCGATGAGCCCCGACGATGTGGTTTCGGAGATTGCAGCTGAGGATTTGGGGAGGATCCACCAACGGTACGACATGCCCTCAGATGTCGTTCTACGGGTGCCGGAGCCCGAGGATAGGGTCTCGCGAGATTTGGAGTCCGGGGTCTTCATTTATGAGGATAGTTTGAAGGCAGGCTTTCGTTTCCCTCTCCATCCTTTGGTGAAGGAGATAATGACCCATTACAACATCTGCCCGGCGATGGTGATCCCAAACAGTTGGCGGAACATCATCGGATTCATCTCAATATGCTACCAGATTCAAATCGTCGCCACTCTCCCCCTTTTTCGTGCCTGCCACCATTTGATTCCTGGGAGGAAATCAGAGTGGCCCTACATTGGACCCCGGAGATCTTTCAACGTCATTGCGGATAAGCCATCCTCCATCAAGGGGTGAAAGAGTCGGTTCGTTATTGCAGAGGGAAATATCGGTTCCAGCTTCCCTCGGAAATGGGGGAATTTTGTGAGGGATGCGGAGACGCATCCAGCTTTGTCGGCGCAGGAGGAGAGGGATTTGGATGTCCTTCGTAATGGCCAAGTGTTTTCGGCCAACGATCTGCTATCAGAGGGGGCCCTCTTCGCAGCCGGGCTCAGCCCTCTGGACCCGCAAGGTGAATCCCTTCTTTCATCCCTTTCTTGTTGTATGTTTTTCTTGATGAATGTGTTTGGATCTGAGTATGCGCGTTCCGTTCTGACAGCCAAAAGGTCGGCATTGTCGAACCTCTCCAAGAGGAAGAGAGAAAATGCCTAGGGGATGATAGCGGCGCGGACAGTGGTCAACCCAAAAAAAGGGCTCACATCTCCGCAAGAAGCCTGCCAGGCGCCGGTGCAGTCACGGCAGAAGCGCCGGAGGCGAAGGAGGATCTGGGGAGGGCGGTTATGGCCCCCAGCCCTCTCGTGTTGGAGATATCGGATAGCTCGGACGAGGCTCCGTTGGCTCGTCCATCCGTGTCCCCTCTGAAAGAGGAACCAGCGACGGATTTGGGAGAGGTGGCAGTTGCTGAGGAGCCTACTGTCCCCGTGGGATCGCCATCGGCTCCGGTAGGAGAGGGAGAGGCGGCAGCCGCAGCCGGGAAGGTTCAGGGAGAGCTCTCTCTTGGTCTCTCTGCAGAGGAGTCCGGTAGTAGTGAGGTCAGACCGCCCTCGATGGGTCAAGAGGTGGGTCAGACCGAGGCTTCGGGGGAGCCTACGGAGGAGATGCAAGTGGTAGGACGGGCCGACGCCCCGGAGGGCCCTATGGCGGAGACACAGATGGTGGTAATCGGAAAAGGTGCATCGAAGGAGGGGACGCAGCAAGGTGGAAGTCCCGCATTGGGAGCTCCTTTGAAAAAGGTTTTGGGGAGGCTGGCGCTTGGGCTAGCCAAATTATCTGAAGAAGTCCAAGCCAGGGCCTTGATAGAGGAGGCTGGGAATTGGGGGCCTCTCAGGCGGAGGTTGCCCAGGTCGGTCCCTCAGGCGGGGACGGTCAGCCCAGCAGCTCGAGCGCTGGTGTCGAGGAGGCATTTTCCGCCTTGATGAGGTCGGCCTTGCATCCGGGTGCAGATCCTTCGGCGAACAAGTTTGCCGACTTGGAGATGGTTGATGCCGCGTTCGGTCAGCAAGGCGTGGCCGAAAGTGTCCATCTCCTTCCCGACATCGATAATACAACCCTGATGAGGATGACTCGGGCCTATGCCTCACGGGTAAGTTATTTCTCTTGTGCGGTAGATGTTTCCCGATTGACCCCATCGTGGGTTTTTATTCACCTTTTGTCTCGCAGAGCGTTTTGCTTTCTCGGGCGATATGCTGGCGCTTGAGTTTGGCGACAGGGGCCAGCATTCAGGCCAGGCGGGACAATGCCGAGCTCCAATCATGACTGAAAGTATCTGAGAAGTTTGAGGAGCTTATGGATATGACTGATAGGAGCTTGAAGGGAATAAGGGTGGCACACCAGGTCGCTCTGGCCGAGGTGTCCAAGCAAAATCGTAGGGTGGAGGAGTTGCAGGAACTCCTGGCGAAGAATGACAACGCGTGCTTGGAGCTAGCCAGAATCGAGTCGAAACATTCCGCGGAGGTGAAGGCGATGCGGAGAGAACATAGCGAGAGTATGGGTCGGCTGGGGAAGGAAGCTGCCGACGAGAGGAAGCGTTTGACTAGGATGCTCGAGGAGGTGGAGGATCGACTGAAGCGTCGCAACAGCGAAATTGCCCACTTGAGGGAGGGCGCTAAATGGCAACAAGGGGTGATAGCTCGGGTGAACAACGAGCTATCCCAAGCCCGGGAGGATGCTGAAGCCAAACAGTCGAGGATCAACAATCTGCAGGAGAGAGTCGAGCTGGTCGGGGCCGACAGAACAAGAGCCAGAGTGAGGCTGAGGAGTCAGCCAGGAGGTTGGCCAGACGGGAGGAGGTACGATCTCATTCTCCCCCCCCCCCTTTTTAGCTTTTTCTACTGGTTTCTTGTGATGCCGACTTACTTCGGCTTTTTCAGATGGCGAAGTTGGAGTTGGAGGTTCGGGCTCTTCAAGGCGAGCTTGTGTCCAGCCGCAACAAGAGCTCAAAATTTAAGACGCGGGCCAGCGAGTTCGAGGAGCAAAATATCATTCTGCGGGCCCAAGTCGCAGAGGCTGAGAAACAGGCTGCTGAGGCCAACACGCAGCTCGCCATACTCAAGGGGAGGCAGGATACTATCGGCGTTGAGGCCTTCCAACTCGGGCTGCAGGAATGCAAAGAGAAGATATCCAGCGAGCATTCAGGATGGGATCTCTCTTTTCTGGACGCTGAAACTCCTGATGATGGTGAGTCTGATGGAGAAGAAGAGGACGAATATGTCGATGTTTCCGACGCTGATCCTGGTGCTATCCCGGGTTCCAGCGAAGCCACAGTTTCTGGGGGACGGTCGCAAACTGCCGCTGAAAGGGCAAAAGTATTAGAGAAGGGCGAGTCTAGTCACACTTCTGTAGATGTAACCGAGAGTTCGGCCAGAACCGATGTGGTTCCTGACCCTTAGGGGCCACTCCTGTATTCCGTTTTTCAAGAGTCTGTTCGGTGTCTCTTAATAAAAGAATCTTCTGTTCCCACTTAAGTGCTTTTATTGCGTGGCCTCGCTGTTGTCTAGTCTCGCCTCAATCGTGAGCGACTTATGGCTCACTGATACTCTTAGGTTATCTTTATTCCGGGATTGAAGGAATGCATTGGCTTGGCCCAAAGCAGGGCAACAGCCTTGACCA
The DNA here is from genome assembly GCA_900491605.1 of Calamus simplicifolius. Taxonomy (NCBI): domain Eukaryota; kingdom Viridiplantae; phylum Streptophyta; class Magnoliopsida; order Arecales; family Arecaceae; genus Calamus; species Calamus simplicifolius. The sequence goes on from UESW01004246.1 coordinate 952,933, forward strand.
GCGAACTGGGAGATGATCTGGTCCGGCTGGTGTCTTAGTTAAGACCCGAGACATGAAGCCGATAGGCTAGATCGCGGACAGGGTAGGTCGTGTGGATCGACCGACAGAATAGATCTGTTGATGCCAACAGGCGAGATAGGTCGGCCGGGGCCGACGGGTAAAAATAGGTTGGCTGGGGCCGACAAGCAAGAATAGGTCAGCTAGGGCCGATGAGCAGAGATAGGTCGGCTGGGGCTGACAAGCAAGATAGGTCGGCTGGGGCCGATGAACGAGATAGGTCGGCTGGGGCCGATGAGCAGAGATAGGTCGGCTGGGGCCGACAAGCAAGATAGGTCGGTTGGGGCCGACAAACGAGATAGGTCGGCTGGGGCCGACGAACAGATATAGGTCTCCGCGTTTTCTGCTATTCTGCCAATGCCCTGCTGTCCCGCAGGTGATTTGGTTTTTATTTCACCAGAATTGATGCTACGACGTCGTGGGGGACATAAAGCTGTAGCAGAGCTTTTCGGAAGGTGCTCTTTTCCCATGCAGGTCACTTTTTCGTGCCGTGCACGCAACCGTCTACCATTGGAGAACGTTATTTTCTCAGGACGATACTCTGAACCTGCCAGTTTCCGTAATGCCAGTGGGCGATCCTCCGCATTTAATGGTCGTGATTCGGTATCAAAGGGGAAATCATCGCACGCATCTCGATTCAGGTGGTGGGCTCGGCGCGCAACAGGTCGTTGCGCTTATACTGAGGGGCCACGTGGAGGCATGGGCCAGACGTTTGGGTCTCGGGACTTACAGCTTAGGTAACTTTTCCCGGCTCATTTCTGCCTATAAAAAGGGGAAAGAGGGGTCATGTTTGGTTATCCCCAAAGTGTCTTTTCCATCAGAGCTTCCATTATGCTCATTTCTCTGCTGCCGCGAGTGGGAGGACTGAGCTTTTCTCTTGCAAGCCTTCTGCCTCCGGATAGCCGGGGCGACGGGGGAGCTACCGAAGAATGGCTCACCCTTAGGGGATGAGTCTCGGAGATCACATGGAGAGCGCACATGGAGGGCGCAGAGATCATATGGAGAGCGCACAATAACTCTTCCAGTGTGGCCTTTGCGGTTCCCCTTCGGAGATGCATGGCAGGAAGTGCACGCGGGTCTCCAATGGGTTGTGTGAATTTCGCCTCCTCCCCTGGTTTGGGTTCCTGGGCTCAGCCGCCTGGGGAATCTTTTGTCACATGGGGAGGGGGTGAAAGCGTGCCGTCCGTCGACTCTTTGTCCCTGAGACTCGGCGAGGCATGGCGGTACACACTCGGTTTGGGAGAGCGTTCCGACACCAGGGTCCGCTGGCCTCCTGCCTGCTCGTCGAGGGGTCCCTCGGTTGGGTGGTCTAGGATGGCCATCTAGATATCTCGGTTGGGTCACCGAGATATTGCTACCAACTGAAGCCAGTCGCAACTATTGGTCCATGTCGACCGGCTACTATCAGCTCGAGCTGACTGGATGCGACCTATCTAGTTCGGCGGTCGGATGCTGGAGCATCGCGATTGCCTAGGTCTGCTTTGGAGCAGTTGCCCGAGTTTTGTACTTGTCTTTATTTTATGCATTTCAATGCTCTTGTAACGCCTGTGAGGCATTTGTAACTGATCTTGATCGGCAATAAAGAGAGTTATATTCTGTTTTTCAATCTCCATCTTTTTTGTGCCGAGTTTGCCGTCATTGTTGTTTGTGGGGTACAAAGGCATCCGGCTTGTCCTTAGAGGAGGACCCCGCGCCGTCCGAACTAATTGAGGTTCGCAAGCAACGGTTCAGGGATCATTCGGCGAAATACGTTTCTTACCTTGGTCCGAAGCTTTGATATTTTCACGCTTCGCTCTTACCGGGGCTCGAATTATCGCGGGTCGGCTTTGGCCAAAGTTCAGGGAATCCATACTTTTTCCCATCATGGTTCAGGGAACCTGTCACTCGGGCCAGCCGAGGTTCGGAGATATCTGACTTGGCCCTGCCAAGGTTCGGAGATTCGATTGCTCGGCCCAGCCGAGGTTCGGAGATATCTGACTTGGCCCTGCCAAGGTTCGGAGATTCAGTCGCTCGGCCCAGCCGAGGTTCGGAGATATCTGACTTGGCCCTGCCAAGGTTCGAAGATTCAGTCGCTCGGCCCAGCCGAGGTTCGGAGATATCTGACTTGGCCCTGCCAAGGTTCGGAGATTCAGGCTCAAGGGAGCGACTCAGTTGTCATTGTGGGCCACAGCGTCAGGCCCACGTGGCGCTTGATAAGGGGCGCCAGGGCGGAACGGGTGGTATATTGTCACGCTTTTTTATTGGCGACGCTACTCTTCCTGAGGGGACAGGTTATTGGCCGAATGCTGGACTCCTACCTTCCGTGTTTCCCAAAAAAGAGGCCAGCCTTAAGAGGCTTGGGGAAGCGCTGAAAGTATTTATTGCGAAGGCCGACAGATCGGAAAATGCTCTGTTTGGGGGAATTCCCGAATAGTCTGCTCGCGCTTACTGATCTTGCTCGGGATGGGGCGCGGCACGTTGGATTCTACAGGCATTGAAATGACGACACGTGGCAAGCCCTTATGGGTCGGTGGTTACGGCGCACCGATTGAGATACCTGCCCAGCGAGTATAAATGTGACCGAGGGATATCGGTCTCGGCCATCCATCAGCTCAAGTTCTGAAACAATGGCCTATCTAGGGCGATCGTCAAGCGAGCTACATACCTCGCTCGATGGTCTGCTGCACCCGGAGAGGAGGCGTGCCTCCGTTACTGTCGATGGTTTGGGATTGGCGTCGACTCTTGCAAGCAATCAGCAGCTCGTAAGGGTCATTGAAGAGTACATGGATGTGTGCTCAAGAGAGGCTGAGGCCCTATGCCGGGTGGTGGACCGGCAAAGAGAGGAGATCGCGTCCCTTCGTCAGCAAGTGGCCGACCTGACGGAGCGCCTGGAGGAACTGCTAGCCTCCGGGAGCGACTCCGAACCATGATCCGGAGGCCTCTGTTTGTTTGTTTTTTTTTTTTTTTTTGTTTGTTTTCTGTCTATGTTTTTCTGTCTCTTTGTAACCCTTCTTTAAATGAAAATGGATCTGCTTTGGAAGTCCTCTTCTTCTCCAAGAATTATAGCCTTGATCTGTGTGATAATTTAGGGTGTTGTCGTGCCCCCATCGTTTTGTGCGTTGATATAGACACTTTGATCGACGGGTCATAGGGGCATTACCAAAAGATTTTCAGTAGCAGAGGGGAATCTCCTAGCTCTGCCAGGGGCCTCTGGCCAATTACGCGGGGCTTAATGGCCTCTTAAAGGGGTTTGCCAATGGTGGCTTCTTTTTGTGCGTCGACGGTTTTTGCTTAGCGCACTCGTTTTCAAACCGGACGAAGTCCTTCGGGGACTTATTTGGAAGTTACCTGGCTTTAATCGGGGCCTGTGTACTTTGGTCTTTCGCTGGGATTTTAACCCGAATGATTTTTACCTGGCTCTGCCATGGCTCGGAGGATTCGTTGCTCGGCCTGGCCGAGATTCGGAGAATATTTTACTTGGCCCTGCCATCGGAGAATTTGTTGCTCGGCCCGGCCGAGGTTCGGAGAATATTTTACTTGGCCCTGCCAAGGTTCGGAGAATTTGTTGCTCGGCCCAGCCGAGGTTCGGAGAATATTTTACTTGGCCCTGCCAAGGTTCGAAGAATTTGTTGCTCGGCTCGGCCGAGGTTCGGAGAATATTTTACTTGGCCCTGCCAAGGTTCGGAGATTTTGTTGCTCGGCCCAGCCGAGGTTCGAAGAATATTTTACTTGGCCCTGCCAAGGTTCAGAGAATTTGTTGCTCGGCCCAGCCGAGGTTCGGAGAATATTTTACTTGGCCCTGCCAAGGTTCGGAGAATTTGTTGCTCGGCCCGGCCGAGGTTCGGAGAATATTTTACTTGGCCCTGCCAAGGTTCGGAGAATTTGTTGCTCGGCCCGGCCGAGGTTCGGAGAATATTTTACTTGGCCCTGCCAAGGTTCAGAGAATTTGTTGCTCGGCCCAGCCGAGGTTCGGAGAATATTTTACTTGGCCCTGCCAAGGTTCGGAGAATTTGTTGCTCGGCCCAGTCGAGGTTCGAAGAATATTTTACTTGGCCCTGCCAAGGTTCGGAGAATTTATTGCTCGGCCCAGCCGAGGTTCGGAGAATATTTTACTTGGCCCTACCAAGGTTCGGAGATTTCCTGTCCAGACAAGGAGCTCGGTCGTGCCGAGGATTGGTAAGCACATCTATTTCTTTTTGCAATTTTTGATGATGTAGTGCATGATAATTTGCATTGAAGAAAATGTGCCGACAGGAAGATATAATGAGGCATATGAAAATAATTTTGGAGAGTACGTACCCTATTGAAAATATTTTCGGAGATTGTCCGAATTCCACGTCCGAGGAACGGATTTTCCCTCCAGATCTTGTAGCTTGTAGGTCCCCGGTCCGATGATCTCCGCTATTTGGTACGGGCCCTCCCAGTTTGGCGCCAGCTTTCCTTGTTCCAGCGGTTTGGAAACAGAGGCCTTTCGGAGGACAAGGTCGCCGGGTAGGAAGGTCTTCCCTTTGACTCTGGAAGCATGGTAACGGGCCAGGCAGCCATTCTGATCCAGGCCTTCTCTCTGATTTCCTCTATCAGGTCGAGGTTGGTGCGGAGTTGTTCGTTGCTAGCTTCTTCCAAGTAGCTTTCCACCCGCAATGATGGGAGGCCGACCTCCATAGGGATAACGGCCTCTGTTCCGAAAGCCATTCAGAATGGGGTTTCGCCTGTCGGAATTCTTGGGGTTGTGCGGTAGGCCAATAAGACATGGTGTAGTTCATCCGCCCACCTGCCTTGGGCTCTGGAGAGGCGAGCTTTGATTCCCTGGAGGAGGGTTCTGTTGGTCACTTCGGCCGCTCCGTTGGATTGTGGGTGCCCGACCGAAGTAAGGTGGTGACGGATTTCGTGCTCCTCACAGAACTGGCGAAATTTGGAGTTGTCGAACTGCTTGCCGTTATCAGTGATTATGGTGTGCGGGAGGCCAAATCGGCAGATGATGGACCTCCATACAAAATCTCTGGCCCGTGCTTCAGTGATTTGCGCAACTGCTTCCGCTTCGACCTATTTGGTGAAGTAGTCGATGGCGACAAATAAGAATTTCCGCTGCCCTGTGGCAAGCGGGAAGGGGCCGAGGATGTCCATCCCCCATTTGGCAAAGGGCCAAGCAGAGGATATGGAAACTAGTTTGGCGGAAGGGAGCCTTTGGATGCTTGAATGCCTCTGGCAGGGTCGCAGGCTCGGACCAGATCGTCTGCGTCTTTTTGCATGGTCGGCCAATAGTAGCTTTGTCGTAGCACTTTGTGGTATAGGGACCGACCTTCCAGATGTGTTGACCCAATTGATGATTTTGATGATTAACAAAACTATTTGAGTATAACTATTGGAGGCTCTAATGATTTTGATTAAGTGTTTCAGATTATAAGTCTATTGAATGATCAAAATCAGGAGTTACATCGTGTTCTGGATCGAATCTAATGTCTAGGTAAGATTGCAGACATTAGAGTCGACTCCGAGAATCACAGAGCCGACTCCGGAACTGGCACAGATGTTAGAGTCGACTCCGAGACTGTTAAAGTCGACTCTCACAGAAGAAGCAGAACGTCGATTTTTCTGACCCCAACCTAGAGTCGACTCCGGGTAAGTTAGAGTCGACTCCAGAAAAGTTTCTTGTCGACCCCAGAAAAGTCAGAGACGACTCCGGAAATATCGTTTTAAAGTGTTTCGAGTTAGAGCCGACTCCAGAAAAGTTAGAGTCGACTCCAACCCATCTGGAACGAAAAATCAAATTGCCAGATCAGCTCTAACGGTAATATTTCTATTTTACCTTATTTCTAACGGATATATTTTGCTACAAGGTACACTCCAACGGATAGTTTTCTTCCAAAAATAGCTTGAAAGAAATCTATAAAAAGGGAAGACTATCATTCAAAAAATAAGAACCGAAAAAGTGAGAAAATCGGAAATAGAGAAATCCCAATCCAAATATCCAAAAAGAGAGAGCCTGAATCTCAAGAGGAAAACCTTCTAGCTCAAATCCACTCCACTCCAAAAAGCTCAAGAGGAATCCAAGGCATTCAAATCAAGTATTTTGTGGATTTCCCAACTTGGAGAAAGAAGTTCAGCTTCTTGCTTTTCAACTCTTCTCAACTGGTTCAACTGTGAAGAATCAGAGCTGAGGCTTGATTCAACCTAGCAAGGAGAAGAAGAAAAGAAGAAAAGAAGAAAAGCTCAAAAGCCAACCATCTACAAATCAGGCTTTTCTAAACTTGTTATATTATTTGATTATCTGCTCATTAAGGAGCTTTGTATTTGAAAAACATATTTCATTTGTTTGCATCTAGTTCAATCTGGGGGATTGAACTAGTGGAGGTAGTCTTACCTCGGTTCAAGCTTGGCTAAGCTTGTGTTGGGGTTTTTGTGCTGGTGAGCCCTTGAAAACCAGCTGGGTTCGTTGTGCGCCCGGGAAAATAACAAGTTTGAGTTGTGAGCTTGTAAAACAACTCGGCTGTAATCAGGTTGATTATAGTGTGGACCCAAGTGAATCTTGGGAGTGGACGTAGGTTTTGGATACACCGAACCACTATAAAATCTTTTGTGTTTGCGTGTTTTATTGACTCTATCTCTATCTCTATTTTATTAACTGCACTTTATAGTTACTTTGCATTTGCCTTCATTAATCTCAAGCAAACTATTTTAAAAAGGCTAATTTTTTAAAAGAACCCAATTCACCCCCCCCCCTCTTGGGTTGTCATCTGGGCCAACAAGATGGTTGCCGAAAATCCCTTCATGTACCTCGCATAGAGCATAATCTGCTTCGGACGGGCGAAGGCATCTGAGCAGCGGCATGGAAAAAGATCGTTTGTAAAGCTGTGGTCAATCAACACGTAATGAACAGCTTGTAGCTTCAACTTTCTAGCCTCTCTTCATCGGGCGGAAGCGATCCTTCTTGGAGGTATTTGAGGATAGGGTCGAACCAAGATGGTTCGGACTCGACTTGCATTATTCGGTCGGCTTCCGCGATGCTGGGCCTTTCCAGGGTCTCCAAGTGGAACTTTTGCTCGGCATCCATTGTTTCCGCGGTTGCCAATCGGGAGAGTAGGTCGGCGCGGGCGTTCTCAGATCTGGGAATCTGAACAATCTCAAACTCGACAAAATGTGGAAGCAGGTTTCGTACCTCCTAAAGATATCGGACCATGTTTGGTTCCCGGGCCTCAAACTCTCCTCGAACATGGCCGGCTACCAGCTGAGAGTCGGTGAAGGCACTGAGCTTCTCCACCTTCAAGTTGCGGGCGATTCGGAGGCTGGCTAACAGGGCTTCGTACTCGGCTTCATTGTTGGAAGTCGAGAAGGAGAATCGGACACCATATTCGAAGGTCATCCCCTCTGGACTGGTAAGAACTAGACCCGCACCGGAGTGATGGGCATTGGATGACCCATCGGCGTGGAGCCACCAAGCTCCAGACTTTGGCTCTTCAAGATATTCTGGGGTAGAACCATCCTCCAGGATGGTACACTCGAGGAGGAAGTCGGCCAGCACCTGGGCTTTGATGGCTGGACGAGGCTGAAAATGTATGTCATGCTCGCTTAGCTCGACGGCCCATTTGGTCATTCTCCCCGATGTTTCTGGATGGTGGACCACCACCTTGATGGGTTGGTCAGTCAGGACCATCACGGAATGTGCTTGAAAGTATGGCCGCAGCTTTCGAACTGAGGTGATTAAGGCCAGCACCATCTTCTCAATTCTACTGTACTTCATCTCTGCATCGCGGAGCAGCCTACTGACATAATAGATCGGTTTGTGGACTTTGCCTTCTTCCTTGATCAGCACCGAGCAGACTGCACCTTCCGAAATAGCTAGGTACAAGAATAGGGTCTCTCCTGGAGCCGGACTGCTGAGGAGTGGGGGTGAGCCGAGGTACTTCTTAAGATCTTGAAATGACCTTTGGCATTCGAGAGTCCACTGGAAGTTTTTAGCCGATCGGAGAGTTTTGAAGAAGGGGAGGCATCTCTCGGCCGACCGTGCCACGAAGCGGTTTAGGGCCGTTAGTCTCCCGGTTAGGCGCTGGACCTCTTTGACAGATGCCGGGGGCGCCATTTGTTGGAGAGCTTGGATCTTCTGTGGGTTGGCTTCGATACCTCGCTGGGAGACCATGAAGCCGAGGAACTTCCCCGAGTTGACACCGAAGGCGCATTTGGTTGGGTTGAGTTTCATCCCGTACTTGCGCAGCGTGGCGAAGCTCTCTGTGAGGTTGTTGACATGCTGTGACGCCTCCTTGCTTTTAACCAGGATGTCGTCCACGTACACCTCCATATTCCGGCCTATCTGCTCCTTGAACACTTTGTTGACCAGCCTCTGGTAGGTGGCACCTGCATTTTTAAGACCAAAAGGTATAACACGGTAACAGTAAGTACCTCGGTCGGTTATGAAGGCGGTTTTTTCTTCATCTTCAGGGGCCATTCAGATCTAATTGTAGCTGGAATAGGCATCCATGAATGACAGCATCTGGTGGCCCGAGGTGGCGTCTACGAGTTGGTCAATCCGAGGGAGGGGGAAACTGTCCTTCGGGCAGGCTTTGTTGAGGTCGGTGAAGTCGATGCAAATTCTCCACTTGCCGTTCGACTTTTTCACCATGACGACATTTGACAGCCAGTTGGGTAACTTACCTCTCGGATGAAATTGGCCTTGATGAGTTTGTCTACCTCTTCCTCGATGGCCTTTTGTCGCTCTGGGGCGAAGCTTCTCTTCTTTTGCTTAACCGGCCGGTGCATCTCGTCCACATTGAGATGATGGGCGAGAACCTCGGGGCTGATCCCTGGCATGTCGAAGGTGGACCAGGCGAAGATGTCAGCATTACCTCGGAGGAAACCGATCAATCTATGCCGAGGCTCTTCTTTGAGCAGCGACCCGATTTTGATGGTTCGGTCGGGTCGAGCTTTGTCTAGCGGTATCTCCTCTAATTCCTCCGCCGGTTCTCCTCTTTGTTCGGCAAAGTCCTCGCGAGCGTCTAGCCCGTCAACCTCTGGCATTCTAGATTGTAGGCTTGTAACAAAGCACTGCCGAGCCATGGCCTGATTTCCTCGAACAACCCCAACTCCTCGCTCGGTGGGAAACTTCATGGATAGGTGCGGGATGGAGACAACTTCCTTGAGGGACATCAGACCGGGCCTGCCGAATATTGCATTGTAGGGGGATCTGAGGTCGGTCACTAGGAAGTCTGTCTGAACGATGGTCACAAGGGGCCATGTTCCTGCGTGGACCGTCAAGGTGACAACCCTTTCCGGGATGACGACGTCGCCTGTGAATCCCATTAAGGTGGAATCCACAGCTCAAAGATTTTTTATGAGTAATTTCATCCTGGCGAACACACCGAGGTACAAAACATTCACCGAACTTCCATTATCAACGAGGATTTGGCTTACATCATAGTTGTTCAAGTTAAGGGATACAACTAGTGCGTCATCATGGGGAGCTGTATCCCTAGAAGATCATCATCGGAGAAGGAGAGTTCGCCCTTCCGTGCCTTCTTTGGCACTGATCCATCACTGTCGCCTCTGGGGCTTGATCCGACAGCCTCTTCAATCATGTTAATACGACCGATCACGGGCGGATTTGGTGGAGGAGGAGGTTGTTGAAGCTCGGGCTGGCGGTCACCTCCTTGTTGTTGTGGCTCCGGCGCCCTCCTGAACTGATCCAGTCATCCCCGCCGAATCAGCCTCTCAATCTCATTCTTCAGCTGCCAGCATTCTTCAGTGTCATGACCGTGCTCCCTGTGGTAGCGGCAATACTTGGCGGAATCTCTTCGGGTCGGGTTCCCTCGGAGAGGCACTGGCCGGGGAAGCTGGCGCTCTATTTCCATAAGGATTTGCACTCGGGGCACAGTCAGCGGAGTATAGCGATCAAATCGCCTAGGATGACTCCGGGAGCGACTCCTTGGCGGCGGCGGAGGGACTCTCTGGCGGCGAGGCGGGCTTGGCCGCCGAGCGGGACGGTGCCTGTCGGGGACTTTGGGCTCCTGCTTCTTTGCCTGCTCAGCGTGGGCAATTCTTCGATTCTTCGACCCTCGCGTACTTGTCCACCAGGGCCATCATATCAGATAGGCTGGGGGGTAGCTGACCTCCATTGCTAGGTAGAAGTCGCTTTCTTTCGAAACTTCCTCCGCCAAAGAAGACATGGCCACCTCATGATTAAGGTGGTCCACTTCCAACATGGCCTTATTGAAACGGCCAAGGTAATTCCTCAAGGACTCCCCCTCTCTCTGCTTGACTTCGGAGAGGGAGTCAGATCTTCGTCGGTGGCGGCGACTGCTGACGAACTGGCCAATAAAAAGGTGGCTCAGCTCGTCAAATGAATCAATGGAACCTAGCTTCAAAGCATTGAACCAGGTTCGGGCAGATCCTCTGAGGGTGGAGGGGAATGCGCGGCAGAGGACCGCATGGATGCTCCGTGGAACATCATGATCGACCGAAAGCTGCTGAGATGGTCGTCCGGGTCGGTGGAGCCGTGGTAGGGTTCGACGGCTGGTAGTTTGACATGGGTGGGAATCACTTCCTCCATGATCCCCTTAGAGAAAGGGATGCCCTGCTCCACCTTGGGCCGGGGCAGATGGGTCTGCTTGGCGGCATCCAGCTCCTGACGCATCTCCTGGATCTGTCGACGGATCTCTTTCTCGCCGGTCAGAGGAGGAGCTGGCGCGAGAATCGCAAGGATGGTGTTGAGTCATGGCGAGATGTCACCGGGGAGAGGGATCGGGCTCGCCGAGATCTGGGAGGATCTCTATCATAACCGCCTCGTGGGAATGGTTTGTCCCCTCTGGGTCGATGTGGGATGTGGGGGATCCGCTGATTCGTGCGGATCAGAGGAGGAGGTCACCGGTGAAGAAGGAACCGCCGCCTCCTTCTGAAAGTGTGAAGCAGGAGGAGGTGCAAGGCGCTCTTCAACCAGGTGGGTAAGGGTCTGGACCTGTTGGACCAGCATAGCAAACTGGTCCTGGGTCACTGGGATGGCAGGCGGTGATGGGGTTTCGATCGGTGGAGGTTGCGGCGCTGTACCGCCAGTCGGATCAGGCCTCTGCGAAGTGACCTGATCTTGGGCTTCAGAGGTTGCTCTCCTCCGGTTGGCCATTAAAGAGGTTCTTCTCCGGATTTAGATCCTTGTCTCCTTTCTTCAAGTTTTGATGGGACTTGAGGCCCTTCCTCTAGCGCCAATCTGTTGCCGCCGGGATCCATCCTCCGACTCGGGCGTGGTCGATCTCCAGGAAGAGGGGGGCGGACCTGCACAAGAAGTCCACACGCGGGAGGCGTTGGGGGTGGCCCTCCGCGGAAGACCCTCCGACGCTCAAGTCAGTGGAGAAGAAATCAGCGATAACCAGATAATGGGGAGGTGGATCTCTCTAGGAGACCTCTCCGGGGATGGCCCATCGAAAGCTCTAGAGAGCAAGAGCGCCAGCGAGCCACCAGAGAGAGAGAGAGGAGAGAGCGCAACCGTATGCATCAGGAGATGCGTACCTGAGGGAATCTGGGAGCGTTCAATTTATAGACTGTCACCCGGTCCTTGAGCGTTTTCTGGAAGGTTCAGAGGTTGTTAGGATACGGAGGTGGATAAAATCAGGCCGCTGTGGGGCCGTGGAATTTGTATCCTGTTCGTTAGGGGATTGACGGCTGGGAGAGCACCTTGATGTCTCAAGATCTGGTCGAGTAGACCTGGGGCAGTTACGATAGGTTCTAGGCCACGTTTCGACATGATTCCTTGTCTAGGATGCCGTTATGGTGAACCTGGGCTCTCCCGCATCAGGTTCCGCGGAGGTGGGTATTGGATTGTGGATCATTTGACATAGCCGGGCCATGGTGGCTCGGAGAAAACGAGCTATGGAAGCCCGAAAGGAGCCGAGCTATGGAAGCCTGGAAGGGCCGAGCTACGGAAGCCCGGAAGGGCCGAGCTATGGAAGCCCGGAAGGGCCACTCTGATTTCCTCCCAGGAATCAAATGGTGGCAGGCGCGAAAAAGGAGGAGAGTGGCGAAGAATGACAACGCGTGCTTGGAGCTAGCCAGAATCGAGTCGAACCACCTGGCCATTACGAAGGACATCCAAATCCCTCTCCTCCTGCGCCGACAAAGCTGGATGCGTCTCCGCATCCCTCACAAAATTCCCCCATTTCCGAGGGAAGCCAGAACCGATATTCTCCTCTGCAATAACGAACCGACTCTTCCACCTCTTGATGGAGGATGGCTTATCCGCAATGATGTTGAAAGATCTCTGGGGTCCAATGTAGGGCCACTCTGATTTCCTCCCAGGAATCAAATGGTGGCAGGCGCAAAAAAGGGGGAGAGTGGCGAAGAATGACAACGCGTGCTTGGAGCTAGCCAGAATCTGATTTTATCCACCTCCGTATTCTAACAACCTCTGAACCTTCCAGAAAATGCTCAAGGACCGGGTGATAGTCTATAAATTGAACGCTCCCAGATTCCCTCATGTACGCATCTCCTGACGCATACGGTTGCGCTCTCTCCCTCTCTCTCTCTCTCTCTCTGGCGGCTCGCTGGCGCTCTTGCTCTCTAGAGCTTTCGATGGGCCGTCCCTGGAGAGGTCTCCCGAAGAGATCCACCTTCCCATTATCTGGTTATCGCCGATTTCTTCTTCACTGACTTGAGCATCGGAGGGTCTTTCGTGGAGGGCCACCCGCAATGCCTCCCGCGTGTGGACTTCTTGTGCAGGTCCGCCCCCCTCTTCCTGGAGATCGACCGCGCCCGAGTCGGAGGACGGATCCCGGCAGCAACAGATTGGCGCTAGAGGAAGGGCCTTAAGTCCCATCAAAACTTGAAGAAAGGAGACAAGGATCTAAATCCGGAAAAGAACCTCTTCAATGGCCAACCGGAGGAGAGCAACCTTTGAAGCCCAAGATCAGGTCGCTTCGCAGAGGCCTGATCCACTGGCGGTACAACGCCGCAACCTCCACCGGTCGAAACCCCGTCACCGCCTGCCATCCCGGTAACCCAGGACCAGTTTGCTATGCTGGTCCAACAGGTCCAGACCCTTACCCACCTGGTTCAAGAGCGCCATGCACCTCCTCCTGCTTCGCACCTTCAAAAGGAGGCGGCGGTTCCTTTTTCACCGGCGACCTCCTCCTCTGATCCGCACGAATCAGCGGATCCCCCACATCGACCCAGAGGGGACAAACCAGTCCCACGAGGCGGTTATGATAGAGATCCTCCCAGATCTCGGTGAGCCCGATCCCTCTCCCCGGTGACATCTTGCCATGACTCAACACCATCCTTGCGATTCTCGTGCCCAGCTCCTCCTTTGACCGGCGAGGAAGAGATCCGTCGACAGATCCAGGAGATGCGTCAGGAGCTGGACGCCGCCAAGCAGACCCATCTGCCCCGGGCATCCCTTTCTCTAAGGGGATCATGGAGGAAGTGATTTCCTCCCATGTCAAACTACCAGCCGTCGAACCCTACCATGGCTCCACTGACCCGGACGACCATCTCAGCAGCTTCCGGTCGATCATGATGTTCCATAGAGCATCCGATGCGGTCCTCTGCCACGCCTTCCCCTCCACCCTCAGAGGATCCGCCCGAACCTGGTTCAATGCTTTGAAGCCAGGTTCCATTGATTCATTCGACGAGCTGAGCCACCTTTTTATTGGCCAGTTCATCAGCAGTCGCCACCACCGACGAAGATCTGACTCCCTCTCTGAAGTCAAGCAGAGAGAGGGGGAGTCCTTGAGGAATTACCTTGGCTGTTTCAATAAGGCCATGTTGGAAGTGGACCACCTTAATCATGAGGTGGCCATGTCTGCTTTGACGGGGGGAGTTTCGAAAGAAAGCGACTTCTACCTAGCAATGGAGGTCAGCTACCCCCCCAGCCTATCTGATATGATGGCCCTGGCGGACAAGTACGCGAGAGTCGAAGAATCGCAGAGAATTGCCCGCGCTGAGCAGGCAAAGAAGCAGGAGCCCAAAGTCCCCGACAGGCACCGTCCCACCCAGCGGCCAAGCCCGCATTGCCGCCAGAGAGTCCCTCCACCGCCTCCAAGGAGTCACTCCCAGAGTCTTCCTAGGCGATTTGATCGCTATACACCGCTGACTGTGCCCCGAGCGCAAATCCTTATGGAAATAGAGCGCCAGCTTCCCCGGCCAGTGCCTCTCCGAGGGAACCCGACCCGAAGAGATCCCGCCAAGTATTGCCGTTTCCATAGGGAGCACGGTCATGACACTGAAGAATGCTGGCAGCTGAAGAATGAGATTGAGAGGCTGATTCGGTGGGGACGACTGGATCAGTTCAGGAGGGCGCCCGAGCCACAACAACAAGGAGGTGACCGCCAGCCCGAGCTTCAACAACCTCCTTCTCCATCAAATCCGCCCGTGATCGATCGTATTAACATGATTGAAGAGGCTGTCGGATCGAGCCCCAGAGGCGACAGTGATGGATTAGTGCCAAAGAAGGCACGGAAGGGCAAACTCTCCTTCTCCGATGATGATCTTCTAGGGATACAGCTCCCCCATGAAGACGCACTAGTTGTATCCCTTAACTTGAACAACTATGATGTAAGCCGAATCCTCATTGATAGTGGAAGTTCGGTGAATGTTTTGTACCTCGGTGTGTTTGCCAGGATGAAATTACTCATAGAAAATCTTCGAGCCGTGGATTCCACCTTAATGGGATTCATAGGCGACGTCATCATCCCGGAAGGGGTTGTCACCTTGACGGTCCGCGCGGGAACATGGCCCCTTGTGACCATCGTCAGACAGACTTCCTAGTGACCGACCTCAGATCCCCCTACAATGCAATATTCGGCAGGCCCAGTCTGATGTCCCTCAAGGTAGTTGTCTCCATCCCGCACCTATCCATGAAGTTTCCCACCGAGCGAGGAGTTGGGGTTGTTCGGGGAAATCAAGCCATGGCTCGGCAGTGCTTTGTTACAAGCCTACAATCTAGAATGCTAGAGGTTGATGGGCTAGACGCTCGCGAGGACTTCGCCGAACAAAGAGGAGAACCGGCGGAGGAATTAGGAGGTACCGATAGACGAAGCTCGACCCGACCGAACCATCAAAATCGGGTCGCTGCTCAAAGAAGAGCCTCGGCACATATTGATCGGTTTCCTCCGAGGTAACGCTGACGTCTTCGCCTGGTCCGCCTTCGACATGCCAGGGATCAGCCCCGAGTTCTCGCCCATCATCTCAATGTGGACGAGATGCACCGGCCGGTTAAGCAAAAGAAGAGAAGCTTCGCCTCAGAGCGACAAAAGGCCATCGAGGAAGAGGTAGACAAACTCATCAAGGCCAATTTCGTCCAAGAGGTAAGTTACCCGAACTGGCTGTCAAATGTCGTCATGGTGAAAAAGTCGAACGGCAAGTGGAGAATCTGCATCGACTTCACCGACCTCAATAAAGCCTGCCCGAAAGATAGCTTCCCCCTCCCTCGGATTGACCAACTCGTAGACGCCACCTCGGGCCACCAGATGCTGTCATTCATGGATGCCTATTCTGGCTACAATCAGATCCGAATGGCCCCTGAAGATGAAGAAAAGACCGCCTTCATAACCGACAGAGGTACTTACTGTTACTGTGTTATGCCTTTTGGTCTTAAAAATGCAGGTGCCACCTACCAGAGGCTGGTCAACAAAGTGTTCAAGGAGCAGATAGGCCGAAATATGGAGGTGTACGTGGACGACATGCTGGTTAAAAGCAAGGAGGCGTCACAGCATGTCGACGACCTCACAGAGAGCTTCGCCACGCTACGCAAGTACAGGATGAAACTCAACCCGACCAAATGCGCCTTCGGTGTCAACTCGGGGAAGTTCCTCGGCTTCATGGTCTCCCAGCGAGGTATCGAAGCCAACCCCCAGAAGATCCAAGCTCTCCAACAAATGGCACCCCTGGCATCTGTCAAAGAGGTCCAGCGCCTAACCGGAAGACTAGCGGCCCTAAACCGCTTCGTGGCACGGTCGGCCGAGAGATGCCTCCCCTTCTTCAAAACTCTCTGATCGGCTAAAAACTTCCAGTGGACTCCCGAATGCCAAAGGTCATTTCAAGATCTCAAGAAGTACCTCAGCTCACCCCCACTCCTCAGCAGTCCGGCTCCAGGAGAGACCCTATTCTTGTACCTAGCTGTTTCGGAAGGTGCAGTCTGCTCGGTGCTGATCAAGGAAGAAGGCAAAGTCCAAAAACCAATCTATTATGTCAGCAGGCTGCTCCACGATGCAGACGAGGTACAGTAGAATTGAGAAGATGGTGCTGGCCTTAATCACCTCAGTTCGAAAGCTGCGGCCGTACTTTCAAGAACATTCCGTGACGGTCCTGACTGACCAACCCATCAATGCGGTGGTCCACCGTCCAGAAACATCGGGGAGAATGACCAAATGGGCCGTCGAGCTAAGCGAGCATGACATACATTTTCAGCCTCATCCAGCCATCAAAGCCCAGGTGCTGGCCGACTTCCTCCTCGAGTGTACCATCCTGGAGGACGGTTCTACCCCAGATTATCTTGAAGAGCCAAAGTCTGGAGCTCGGTGGCTCCTCCACGCCGACGGGTCACCCAATGCCCATCACTCCGATGCGGGTCTAGTTCTTACCAGTCCAGTGGGGATGACCTTCGAATATGGTGTCTGATTCTCCTTCCCGACTTCCAACAACGAAGCCGAGTACGAAGCCCTGTTAGCCGGCCTCCGAATCGCCCGCAACTTGAAGGTAAGCTCAGTGCCTTCACCGACTCTCAGCTGGTAGCCGGCCACGTTCGGGGAGAGTTTGAGGCCTGGGAACCAAACATGGTCCGATATCTTCAGGAGGTACGGAACCTGCTCCCACATTTTTTCGAGTTTGAGATTGTTCAATTCCCAGATCCGAGAACACCCGCGCCGACCTACTCTCCCGATTGGCGACCGCGGAAACAATGGATGCCGAGCAAAAGTTCCACTTGGAGACCCTGGAAAGGCCCAGCTTCATGAAAGCCGACCGAATAATGCAAGTCGAGTCCGAACCATCTTGGTTCGACCCTATCCTCAAATACCTCCAAGAAGGATCGCTTCCGCCCGACCGAAGAGAGGCTAGAAAGTTGAAGCTACAGCTGTTCATTACGTGTTGATTGACCACCAGCTTTACAAAAAATCTTTTTCCATGCCGCTGCTCAGATGCCTTTGCCCGTTCGAAGCAGATTATGCTCTGCGTGAGGTACATGAAGGGATTTGCGCAACCATCTGGGAGGTCGGTCCCTATACCACAAAGTGCTACGACAAGGCTACTATTGGCCGACCATGCAAAAAGACGTGGACGATCTGGTCCGAGCCTGCGACCCCTGCCAGAGGCATTCAAGCATCCAAAGGCTCCCTTCCGCCAAACTAGTTTCCATATCCTCTGCTTGGCCCTTTGCCAAATGGGGGATGGACATCCTCGGCCCCTTCCCGCTTGCCACAGGGCAGCGGAAATTCTTATTTGTCGCATCGACTACTTCACCAAATGGGTCGAAGTGGAAGCAGTTGCGCAAATCACTGAAGCACGGGCCAGAGATTTTGTCTGGAGGTCCATCATCTGCCGATTTGGCCTCCCGCACACCATAATCACCGATAACGGCAAGCAGTTCGACAACTCCAAATTTCGCCAGTTCTGTGAGGAGCACGGAATCCGTCACCACCTTACTTCGGTCGGGCACCCACAAGCCAACGGAGCGGCCGAAGTGACCAACAGAACCCTCCTCCAGGGAATCAAAGCTCGCCTCTCCAGAGCCCAAGGTAGGTGGGCGGATGAACTACACCATGTCTTATGGGCCTACCACACAACCCCAAGAATCCCGACAGGCGAAACCCCATTCCGAATGGCTTTCGGAACAGAGGCCGTTATCCCTGTGGAGGTCGGCCTCCCATCATTGCTGGTGGAAAGCTACTCGGAAGAAGCTAGCAACGAACAACTCCGCACCAACCTTGACCTGATAGAGGAAATCAGAGAGAAGGCCCGGATCAGAACGACTGCCTATCAACAAAGGGTGGCCCGTTACCACGCTTCCAGAGTCAAAGGGAAGACCTTCCTACCCGGCGACCTTGTCCTCTGAAAGGCCTCTGTTTCCAAACCGCTGGAACAAGGAAAGCTGGCGCCAAACTGGGAGGGCCCGTACCAAGTAGCGGAGATCATCGGACCGAGGACCTACAAGCTACAAGATCTAGAGGGGAAATCCGTTCCTCGGACGTGGAATTTGGACAATCTCCGAAAATATTTTCAATAGGGTACGTACTCTCCAAAATTATTTTCATATGCCTCATTATATCTTCCTGTTGGCACATTTTCTTCAATGCAAATTATCATGCACTACATCATCAAAAATTGCAAAAAGAAATAGATGCTGCTTACCAATCCTCGGCACGACCGAGCTCCTTGTCTGGACAGGAAATCTTCAAACCTTGGCAGGGCCAAGTAAAATATTCTCCGAACCTCGGCTGGGCCGAGCAAAAAATTCTCCGAACCTTGGCAGGGCCAAGTAAAATATTCTCCGAACCTCGGTTGGGCCGAGCAACAAATTCTCCGAACCTTGGCAGGGCCAAGTAAAAAATTCTCCAAACCTTGGCAGGGCCAAGTAAAATATTCTCGAACCTCGGCTGGGTCGAGCAAGAAATTCTCCGAACCTTGGCAGGGCCAAGTAAAATATTCTTCGAACCTCGGCAGGGCCGAGCAACAAATTCTCCGAACCTTGGCAGGGCCAAGTAAAATATTCTCCAAACCTTGGCCGGGCTGAGCAACAAATTCTCCGAACCTTGGCAGGGCCAAGTAAAATATTCTCCGAACCTCGGCCGGGCCGAGCAACAAATTCTTCGAACCTTGGCAGGGCCAAGTAAAATATTCTCTGAACCTCGGCTGGGCCGAGCAACAAAATCTCCGAACCTTGGCAGGGCCAAGTAAAATATTCTCCGAACCTCGGCCGGGCCGAGCAACAAATTCTCCGAACCTTGGCAGGGCCAAGTAAAATATTCTCCGAACCTCGGCAGGGCCGAGCAACAAATTCTCCGAACCTTGGCAGGGCCAAGTAAAATATTCTCCAAACCTTGGTAGGACCGAGCAACAAATTCTCCGAACCATGGTAGGGCCAAGTAAAATATTCTCCGAATCTCGGCCGGGCCGAGCAATGAATCCTCCGAGCCGTGGCAGGGCCAGGTAAAAATCATTCGGGTTAAAATCCCAGCGAAAGACCGAAGTACACAGGCCCCGATTAAAGCCAGGCAACTTCCAAATAAGTCCCCGAAGGACTTCGTCCGGTTTGAAAACGAGCGCGCTAAGCAAAAACCGTCGACGCACAAAAAGAAGCCACCATTGGCAAACCCCTTTAAGAGGCCATTAAGCCCCGCGTAATCGGCCAGAGGCCCCTGGCAGAGCTAGGAGATTCCCCTCTGCTGCTGAAAATCTTTTGGTAACACCCCTATGACCCGTTGATCAAAGTGTCTATATCAATGCACAAAACGATGGGGGCACGACAACACCCTAAATTATCACATAGATCAAGGCTATAATTCTCGGAGAAGAAGAGGACTTCCAAAGCAGATCCATTTTCATTTAAAGAAGGGTTACAAAGAGACAGAAAAACATAGACAAAAAACAAAACAAAAAAAAAAAAACACAAACAAATAGAGGCCTCCGGATCATGGTTCGGAGTCGCTCCCGGAGGCTAGCAGTTCCTCCAGGCGCTCCGTTAGGTCGGCCACTTGCTGACGAAGGGACGCGATCTCCTCTCTTTGCCGGTCCACCACCCGGCGCAGGGCCTCAGCCTCCCTTGAGCACACATCCATGTACTCTTCAATGACCCTTACGAGCTGCTGATTGCTCGCAAGAGTCGACGCCAATCCCAAACCATCGACAGTAACGGAGACACGCCTCCTCTCCGAGCGCAGCAGACCGTCGAGCGAGGTACGTAGCTTGCCTGACGATCGCCCTGGATAGGCCATTGTTTCATAACTTGAGCCGATGGATGGCCGAGATCGATATCCTCGGTCACATTTATACTCGCTGGGTAGGTATCTCAATCGGTCGTGCCGTAACCACCGACCCATAAGGGATTGCCATGTGTCATCATTTCAATGCCTACAGAATCCAACGTGCCGTGCCCCATCCCGAGCAAGATCGGTAAGCGCGAGCAGACTATTCGGGAATTCCCCCAAACAGAGCATTTTCCGATCTGTCGGCCTTCGCAATAAATACTTTCAGCGCTTTCCCAAGCCTCTTAAGGCTGGCTTCTTTTTCGGGAAACACGGAAGGTAGGAGTCCAGCATTCGGCCAATAACCTGTCCCCTCGGGAAGAGTAGCATCGCCAATAAAAAAGCATGACAATATACCGCCCGTTCCGTCCTGGCACCCCTTATCAAGCGCCACGTGTGCCTGACGCTGTGGCCCACAATGACAACTGAGTCGCTCCCTTGAGCCTGAATCTCCGAACCTTGGCAGGGCCAAGTCAATATCTCCGAACCTCGGCTGGGCCGAGCGACTGAATCTCCAAACCTTGGCAGGGCCAAGTCAGATATCTCCGAACCTCGGCTGGGCCGAGCGACTGAATCTCCGAACCTTGGCAAGGCCAAGTCAGATATCTCCGAACCTCGGCTGGGCCGAGCGACCGAATCTCCGAACCTTGGCAGGGCCAAGTCAGATATCTCCGAACCTTGGCTGGCCCGAGTGATAGGTTCCCTGAACCATGACAGGAAAAAGTACGGATTCCCTGAACTTCGGCCAAAGCCGACCCGCAATAATTCGAGCCCCGGTAAGAGCGAAGCGTGAAAATATCAAAGCTTCGGACCAAGGTAAGAAACGTATTTCGCCGAATGATCCCTGAACCGTCACTTGCGAACCTCGATTAGTTCGGACGGCACGGGGTCCTCCTCTAAGGACAAGGGGGACGCCTTTGTACCCCACAAACAACAATGACGGCAAACTCGGCACAAAAAAGATGGAGATTGAAAAACAGAACATAACTCTCTTTATTGCCGATCAAGATCAGTTACAAATGCCTCACAGGCGTTACAAGAGCATTGAAATGCATAAAATAAAGACAAGTACAAAACTCGGGCAACTGCTCCAAAGCAGACCCAGGCAACTGTGATGCTCCGACGTCCGGATCGACAAATCAGGCAAACCACGAAACGGTTAGCCCGCCTGGATGATCGAATAAAGCTGACCCTCCATGGCCCCCGCCGAATGAAGAGATTCAGAAGGTGGCACGGTCCGTGGATGCTGATTCTGAGGACTCGGACGAACCAGCCCGCTCCCCTAGGAGTGGGTGCTGGATCGCAGACCGCCGCCCGACCGGAAGGCTCGGGGACCATCAGACCCCGGTTGCTCCCACATTCTTCGCCCCGTGGCAAGGATTCCCCTCAGAGAAGGGATGGGAATCCAGGCCAGCGAAAGAGGGAGAGTCTGTGCGTGCTACGGGGGTGTCGATACACTTCCTACTGTAAGCCCCCCGTAACAAACCACAAAGGTCACACGGGAAGAGTATATGTGCGCTCCCCGTGTGATCTCTGCGCCCTCCATGTGCGCTCTTCATGTGATCTCCGAGACTCATCCCCTAAGGGTGAGCCATTCTTTGGCAGCTCCCTCGTCGCCCCGGCTATTCGGAGGCAGAAGGCTTGCAAGAGAAAAGCTCAGTCCTCCCACTCGCGGCAGCAGAGAAATGAGCATAATGGAAGCTCTGATGGAAAAGACACTTTGGGGATAACCAAACATGACCCCTCTTTCCCCTTTTTATAGGCAAAAATGAGCCGGGAAAAGTTACCCAAGCTGTAAGTCCCGAGACCCAAACGTCTGGCCCACGCCTCCACGTGGCCCCTCAGTATAAGCGCAACGACCCGTTGCGCGCCGTCCCACCACCTGAATTGAGACACATGCGATGATTTCCCCTTTGATACTAAATCACGACCATTAAATGCGGAGGATCGCCCACTGGCATTACGGAAACTGGCAGGTTCAGAGTATCGTCCTGAGAAAATAACATTCTCCAATGGTAGACGGTTGCGTGCACGACACGACAAAGTGACCTGCATGGGAAAAGAGCACCTTCCGGAAAGCTCTGCTACAGCTTTATGTCCCCCACAACGCCGTATCATCAATTCTGGTGAAATAAAAACCAAATCACCTGCGGGACAGCAGGGCGTTGGCAGAATAGCAGAAAATGCGGAGACCTATATCTGTTCGTCGGCCCCAGCCGACCTATCTCGTTTGTCGGCCCCAGCTGACCTATCTTGCTTGTCAGCCCCAGCCGACCTATAGAAATCATCGGCCCCAGCCGACCTATCTCTTGTCAGCCCCAGCCGACCTATCATCGGCCCCAGCCGACCTATCTCTGCTCATCGGCCCCAGCCGACCTATTCTTGCTTGTCGGCCCCAGCCGACCCATCCTGTTCGTCGGCCCAGCCGAACTATTTTTACCCGTCGGCCCCAGCCGACCTATCTCGCCTGTTGGCATCAACAGATCTGTTCTATCGGTCGATCCACACCGACCTACCCTATCTGTCGATCTCAGCCTATCGGCTTCATGTCTCGGGTCTTAACTAAGACACCAGCCGGACCAGATCATCTCCCAGTTCGCTGGTCAAGGCTGTTGCCCTGCTTTGGGCCAAGCCAATGCAATCCTTCAATCCCAGAATAAAGATAACCTAAGAGTATCAGCGAGCCATAAGTCGCTCACGATTGAGGCGAGACTAGACGACAACGAGGCCACGCAAGAAAAGCACTTAAGTGGGAACAAAAGATTCTTTTATTAAGAGACACCGAACAGACTCTTGAAAAATGGGATACAGGAGTGGCCCCTAAGGGTCAGGAACCACATCGGTTCTGGCCGAACTCTCGGTTACATCTACAGAAGTGTGACTAGACTCGCCCTTCTCTAATACTTTTGCCCCTTCAGTGGTAGTTTGCGACCGTCCCCAGAAACTGCGGCTTCGCTGGAACCCGGGACAGCACCAGGATCAGCGTCGGAAACGTCAACATATTCGTCCTCTTCTTCTCCGTCGGACTCACCATCATCAGGAGTTTCAACGTCCAGAAAAGAGAGATCCCATCCTGGATGCTCGCTGATATCTTCTCTTTGCATTCCTGCAGCCCGAGTTGGAAGGCCTCAACGCCGATAGCATCCTGCCTCCCCTTGAGTATGGCGAGCTGCGTGTTGGCCTCAGCAGCCTGTTTCTCAGCCTCTGTGACTTGGGCCCGCAGAATGATATTTTGCTCCTCGAACTCGCCGGCCCGCGTCTTGAATTCTGAGCTCTTGTTGCGGCTGGACACAAGCTCGCCTTGAAGAGCCCGAACCTCCAACTCCAACTTGGCCATCTGAAAAAGCCGAAGTAAGTCAGCATCACAAGAAACCAGTAGAAAAAGCTAAAAAGGGGGGGGGGGGGGGGGGGAGAATAAGATCGTACCTCCTCCTCCCGTCTGGCCAACCTCCTGGCCGACTCCTCAGCCTCACTCCTGGCTCTTGTTCTGTCAGCCCCGACCAGCTCGACTCTCTCCTGCAGATTGTTGATCCTCGACTGTTTGGCTTCAGCATCCTCCCGGGCTTGGGATAGCTCGTTGTTCACCCGAGCTATCACCCCTTGTTGCCATTTAGCGCCCTCCCTCAAGTGGGCAATTTCGCTGTCGCGACGCTTCAGTCGATCCTCCACCTCCTCGAGCATCCTAGTCAAACGCTTCCTCTCGTCGGCAGCTTCCTTCCCCAGCCGACCCATACTCTCGCTATGTTCTCTCCGCATCGCCTTCACCTCCGCGGAATGTTTCGACTCGATTCTGGCTAGCTCCAAGCACGCGTTGTCATTCTTCGCCAGGAGTTCCTACAACTCCTCCACCCTACACTTTTGCTTGGACACCTCGGCCAGAGCGACCTAGTGTGCCGCCCTTATTTCCTTCAAGCTCCTATCAGTCATATCCATAAGCTCCTCGAACTTCTCAGACACTTTCAGTCATGATTGGAGCTCGTCATTGTTCCCGCCTGGCCTGAATGCTGGCCCCTGTCGCCAAACTCAAGCGCCAGCATATCGCCCGAGAAAGCAAAACGCTCTGCGAGACAAAAGGTGAATTAAAACCCACGATGGGGTCAATCGGGAAACATCTACCGCACAAGAAAAATAACTTACCCACGAGGCATAGGCCCGAGTCATCCTCATCAGGGTTGTATTATCGATGTCAGGAAGGAGATGGACACTTTCGGCCATACCTTGCTGACCGAACGCGGCATCAACCAGCTCCAAGTCGGCAAACTTGTCCGCCGAAGGATTGCACCCGGATGCAAGGCCGACCTCATCAAGACAGAAAATGCCTCCTCGACACCAGTGCTCGAGCTGCTGGGCTGACCGTCCCCGCCTGAGGGACCGACCTGGGCAACCTCCGCCTGAGAGGCCCCCAATTTCCCAGCCTCCTCTATCAAGGCCCTGGCTTGGACTTCTTCGGATAATTTGGCTAGCCCAAGCGCCAACCTCCCCAAAACCTTTTTCGAAGGAGCTCCCAATGCAGGACTTCCACCTTGCTGCGTCCCCTCCTTCGACGCACCTTTTCCGGTTACCACCATCTGTGTCTCCGCCACAGGGCCCTCCGGGGCTTCGGCCCGTCCTACCACTTGCATCTCCTCCGTAGGCTCCCCCGAAGCCTCGGTCTGACCTGCCTCTTGACCCATCGAGGGCAGTCCGACCTCACTACTACTGGACTCCCCTGCAGAGAGACCAAGAGAGAGCTCTCCCTGAACCTCTCGGCTGCGGCTGCCGCCTCTCCCTCTCCTGCCGGAGCCGATGGCGATCCCACGGGGACAGTAGGCTCCTCAGCAACAACCGCCTCTCCCAAATTCATCGCTGGTTCCTCTTTCAGGGGGGACACGGACGGATGAGCCAACGGAGCCTCGTCCGAGCTATCCGATATCTCCAACACGAGAGGGCTAGGGGCCATAACTGCCCTCCCCAGATCCTCCTTCGCCTCCGACGCTTCTGCTGTGATTGCACCGGCGCCTGGCGGGCTTCTTGCGGAGATGTGAGCCCTTTTTTCGGGTCGACCACTATCCGCGCCGCTACCATCCCCTGGGCGTTATCCTCTCTTCCTCTTAGAGAGGTTCGACAACGCTGACCTTTTGGCTGTCAGAACGGAACGCGCATACTCAGATCCAAACACATTCATCAAGAAAAACATACAACAAGAAATGGATGAAAGAAGGGATTCACCTTGCGGGTCCAGAGGGCTGAGCCCGGCTGCGAAGAGGGCCCCCTCTGATAGCAGATCGTTGGCCGAAAACACTTGGCCATTACGAAGGACATCCAAATCCCTCTCCTCCTGCGCTGACAAAGCTGGATGCGTCTCCGCATCCCTCACAAAATTCCCCCATTTCCGAGGGAAGCCGGAACCGATATTTCCCTTTGCAATAATGAACCGACTCTTCCACCCCTTGATGGAGGATGGCTTATCCGCAATGACGTTGAAAGATCTCCGGGGTCCAATGTAGGGCCACTCTGATTTCCTCCTAGGAATCAAATGGTGGCAGGCGCGAAAAAGGGGGAGAGTGGCGACGATTTGAATCTGGTGGCACATTGAGATGAATCCGATGATGTTCCGCCAACTGTTTGGGGCCACCATCACCGGGCAGATGTTGTAATGGGTCATTATCTCCTTCACCAAAGGATAAAGAGGGAAATGAAAGCCTGCCTTCAAACTATCCTCATAAATGAAGACCCCGGACTCCAAATCTCGCGAGACCCTATCCTCGGGCTCCGGCACCCGCAGAACGACATCTGAGGGCATGTCGTACCATTGGTGGATCCTTCCCAAATCCTCAGCTGCAATCTCCGAAACCACATCATCGGGGCTCATCGCCATCTCGATTGAGAAGAACACAGGCGAAACGACGAGCGTAGAGAAGGAGGAGAGGCCAAACTCTTCGAAAAACAAGACGAGAGGATGATGCGAACATGCATGTATATATATATAGTGCGGCTGTCGCTTTGCTTCCTCGCTAAGGAAGCCGCCTTGAGGAGATAGGGCGTCTCGCCCAAGGCGCCCGGAATCGCCTCGACAAACGCCCGAACAATCGGGATTCACGGTGTGGCGTAATCCCAACCGTCACTTTCGGAGGAGCCTTAGCCCCGAAGGCAGTATGGCCTTGTCGCATTAATTAGGGCATCATTGCACGAGCTGTCTAAACCAAGACGTCCCATCCAGGATGCGCCATTTGGACTTGTACTCCCTATGCCCGAACCTACGCTTCGAACTAGGAAGTGGAGGGCATGTGTTGGGGGGTAAAATCGACATTGCATTAATATCCGTGCGAGGCGGCTAAGGTCGACCTCCTCCCTTCGCCCTTCCGGGCTTCCATAGCTCGGCTCCTCTCGGGCTTTCGTAGCTCGGCTCCTTCCAGGCTTCCATAGCTCGGCTCCTTCGGGCTTCCGTAGCTCGGCTCCTTCCGGGCTTCCGTAGCTCGGCTCCTTCCGGGCTTCCGTAGCTCGGCTCCTTCCGGGCTTCCGTAGCTCGGCCCTTCCGGGCTTCCATGGCTGGCCCTTCCGGGCTTCCGTAGCTCGGCCCTTTCGGGCTTCCGTAGCTCGGTCCTTTCGGGCTTCCGTAGCTCGGCCCTTCCGGGCTTCCGTAGCTCGGCTCCTTTCGGGCTTCCGTAGCTCGACCCTTCCGGGCTTCCGTAGCTCGGCCCTTCCGGGCTTCCGTAGCTCGGCCCTTCCGGGCTTCCATGGCTCGGCTCCTTCCGGGCTTCCATAGCTCATTTTCCCCGAGCCACCATGGCCCGGCTATGTCAAATGATCCATAATCCAATACCCACCTCCGCGGAACCTGATGCGGGAGAGCCCAGGTTCACCATAACGGCATCCTAGACAAGAATCATGTCGAAACGTGGCCTAGAACCTATCATAACTGCCCCAGGTCTGCTCGACCAGATCTCGAGACATCAAGGTGCTCTCCCAGCCGTCAATCCCCTAACGAACAGGATACAAATTCCACGGCCCCACAGCGGCCTGATTTTATCCACCTCCGTATCCTAACAACCTCTGAACCTTTCAGAAGACGCTCAAGGACCGGGTGACAGTCTATAAATTGAACGCTCCCAGATTCCCTCAGGTACGCATCTCCTAACGCATACGGTTGCGCTCTCTCCCTCTCTCTCTCTCTCTCTGGTGGCTCGTTGGCGCTCTTGCCCTCTAGAGCTTTCGATGGGCCGTCCCCAGAGAGGTCTCCCGGAGAGATCCACCTCCCCATTATCTGGTTATCGCCGATTTCTTCTCACTGACTTGAGCGTCAGAGGGTCTTCCGCGGAGGGCCACCCCCAACGCCTCCCGCATGTGGACTTCTTGTGCAGGTCCGCCCCCCTCTTCCTGGAGATCGATCATGCTCGAGTCGGAGGACGGATCCCGGCGGCAACAATACCCATCCCAGAGAGTTGAAAGACTTCTGCTAGCTGGCCTTTCAGGAATAATAATAATAATAATAATAATAATAATAATAATAATAAAGACTCGAACGCTGACCTTTATGCTGTACGGCGAAGAACATTAATCATTTACTGCCTATGTACCCTTGCTCCACCATTTGGAACCCTTTCACCACCCTCACCACGAGATACATAAAAAGACAGGCGGGTTTCTTGGAGGAAGACATCTACTTCTTGCATGGGGTTGCATGGCGGGATTAATCAGTTGGAGCTTATGGATGGAACGCAACAGCTATTCAACTTGGAAGCATTATCATCCAGATTACTACGAGACATCAATTTTTTTTTTTTTTTTTGAAGCAAACCGCGAACACTCAAAACATTAGTTTCATCATGTTCAGCCAGTACTCTCTAATTTATAAAACACCCATTCCACCATCTATCATCTTTCACCTTCATCTCTTTCACCATCACTTACTCTCCATTTAATCACCTCATACCTCTATGAAATCACAATTTATCTTACTGTTAATAATATTTCATGAGACAGGGATCCCAAACTTCTCGAAAAAATGAAAATAAGGATCTTAGACCTCCTAATGAATGGCAATGAGAACATCCAAAGAAATTCTTGAATTAAAACAATTTATACTTTTCTTTGCTTATCTCATCAGACTCACCTTAAGAATCTCCATGCAAATCCTTGCACAATTAACAAGTTTGATGCTAAAATGATGAACCTAGGCCCATGTAACCCCTGTGATCTACCGAAGATGGTAATGAATTCTGCAAGGAAGATCATATAGGAAAAGAGGGAACGAATGCAGATCAGTAAAAATTGAACCAAAATGCAAATCTACATCCATGCACTAGAAGAAGTTTCCTTTTAACTCCTAAAGAGTGTCAGAACATTGAGTCAACAGAACAGACCACTGGCAGATTATTACAAGCTTACATTTAATTACAGATATATCCAAGAAAATGCTGCTCATCAACACTAGATCAAACAAAATTACAAGAGTCCCTTAGGGCAGCAACTGCGCGGGCACTAGGGCATACCTATCAAGAAGATTGGCTACGAACGGATGGAGAGGCAACCGTAGGCCCACCTTGAGGAATGCCTCATATAGGGAAAAACCCTCCCAGGTCGGGAGGAGGTTACCCTGTCATCGGGACTAGGAACGAATAATCGAACATTGGTCGGGATCCTATACTGGGCCCTAAGGTTCGCTAAGTCTTGGCCAGTTACGATGGAGGTAGACCCTTCAGGGGACTCCCCTCTAGCCCTTGGGGAGGACCAGTGGTGACCAAACGACCCCTGATAGAGAGAGTCGGAGAATCGAAGGAGGACCAGGGATAGAGAGAGTCGGAGAAGGTTGCAATTGTGAAGGGGAGAAATGGTCACCAGATGGAGGGGCGGAGGACACGAGTCAGGTAAGAAAGTCATGGAAGGGAGTAAAGAAAGTCGGGAAGACTGACCTGAAAAGAAGAGGGACAACGAAGGCTGAAGGAAGCAGAAGTGGAAGAAGACCCAGGCACTTCAGAAGTGCGAGGAGCTGGGCTAAAGGCGATCCTCCTTTTACCCCTTTTTTCAAATGTTCCATCAGATTGGACCAGCCATGCGCACATGCCTTCCATTGGAGGAGTTATCCTGGCAACCGCCCAACACGCGGAACATGAGATCCTCAACCAACGGTAGGACACTGATGACGTCGGTTCAATGATGACGATCACCTTTTTACAGAGTTCAAAGGGTTTTCCCTATCCCGAGGAGGATTCCCTTTGGGTTAAGCGGTGGGAGCAAGTGAGGTGATGGCATTGCGATACCCCGTGCATCCAGCATTAAAAAGCTATCACCTCTAGGGACACGTGTACCACTCAGCAATCAATGATGTATCAGGATCAACCACCGAGCGACATGGCACCCCTTCGACTGGGCAGAAAGCACACCCACACTATCCATGGGGCGGGAGGGCATCTGGTGTGGCTAATCAGGCTCCGTTGGTAATAGGCTGGCTAATGGGAGGTGCCCGCCGTCTTCAACAAAAGCCAGAACCGCTGAGACTAAGTATTCTCCTCGGCCTCAACCTCGACCTCAGCCTCGGTCCCGACCTCAATCCCGGCCCCAGTCCCAACCTCGATCCCGGCCTCAGTCTCGACCTCGGTCCTGACCTCGGCTCCGACCTCGGCCTCGGTCTAGGCCTAGGCCCTGACCTCGACCTCAGCCTCGGCCTCGACCTTGGCCCCAGTCCCGGCCTTGGCCCCGACCTCAACCTCGGCCTCGGCCTCGGTCCCAACTTCGGCCCTCGGCCTTGGCCTCGAGCTCAGCCTCGGCCTTGGTCCCAACTTCGGCCCTCAGCCTCGGCCTTGACCTCAGCCCCGGCCTCGGTCCCAATCTCGACCTCGGCCCCAACCCTAACCTCGATCTCGGCCCCGGCCTCGACCTCAACCTCGGTCCCAATCTCGATCTCGACCTCGGCCTTAGCCTCGGTCCCGACCTCAGCCCCGACCTCGGCCTCGGCCCCGACCCCGACCTTGGTCTCGGCCCCGACCCCGACCTCGGTGACGTCTGAGGACCCCACGCAGCCTGATAGATGCCTGCAACTACCATCGGCACCGCCCCTCCCTATCCTTAGGATCTTCTCGGGAGGAATCCTTTGATGGTCGGATCGCTCATCGGACCGAGTGACAGCTAGAGGAGTACAACAATGGCTAAAGGAGCTCAGCCGCAAGATCACCAGTCTGCCTGACATGGACTACGACAGTCATCCTTCACTGTCTCACCGCATTATGGAGGAACCAATATCGACTCGATATTGCCTCCCGTAACTAGACGCACCACAGACCCTCTGGACCCATCTGAAGAGCTACAAGATCCTTATGCAAGTCCAAGGAGCGACCGACTCCCTCTGCATCACCTTTCTAACCACCCTTCGGAAGGCCACTCGAGCATGGTATTCCTGATTACCATCCCAGAGCATCAACTCCTTTCGGCAGCTGGAAAGGGCCTTCCTAGCATATTTTGATGCATGCTGAAAGATCCCATGGGTGGCCGACAGCCTATTCTCTATCCAGTAGAAGAGTAGCGAGTCACTAAGGGACTTCATCACTCGGTTCAAGGAAGTTGTTCTCGAGGTCTACAACCTCGATGACTCTGTGACCACTTTGGCCTTGAAGTGAGAACTCCATCCTTCCCATTTTGCCTACTCTATTGACAAGAATCCCCCGAGCTCCTATACTGAATTGCTAAGCCAAACGCAGAAGTACATCCATGCTTACGAGGCAAACTCCTCATGGAGCCGATGGAGGGTCCAGTAAGAGGCAAACCCGTCCGAAGCCTGACAAGCCTCATCCCAGGAGGCTCGAGCCACCCTGTCGACCGGATAATCGACCGCGGGCCCTCGCCCCAAGAGAGGGGCCCTTCACATTCCTACTCACCCTGATATCCTACATCCTAATGCCCCACTCCTCTAAAGCCCGAAGCCCCCCGCAACAAGAACATTTACATCCTAATGCTTCCACCATGATCATGACCACGACACAGAAGACTGCCGCCAGCTGAAGGTGATTGAGGACCTCATCCAGCAGGGATACCTCAGCAAGTCATCCAGAGGGGGAACCCAGCAGCGCTAGGCCTGTCGATGCCCTCACCTACCCAGGTCGGCATTTACAATGCTCCGACTGAAAAGATGATGGCCATGATTTCTTGGGGGACAGGCAGTGCAGCCAAGAGGCCACGATGGGTTAAGAGGGTAGATATTGTAATCTCTTTCTCGGAAGGAGACCTAGAGGGAACCTTTACCGCCGCTTCCACCGTGATCATGACCATGACACAGAAGACTATACCTCAGCAAGTCATCCAGAGGGGAAACCCGGCATCGCCAGGCCTATCGATGCCCTCACCTACCTAGGTCAGCATTGACAATGCTCCAACTGAAAAGATGATGGCCATGATTTCTTGGGGGACGGGTGGCGCGGCCAAGAGGCCACGATGGGTTGAGAGGGTAGATATTGTAATCCCTTTCTTAGAAGGAGACCTAGAGGGGGTGGATAATCCTAATGATAACAACGTTATCGTGTCTATGATGATTGCGAAGCATCCTATAAAAAGAATTCTAGTTGATAGTGGGAGCTCGATCGATGTCCTTAGTTATGATGCTTTTGTTCGAATAAGCTTGTCTATTGATTCTCTTTGGCCCATGACCACGCCCCTAATGGGCTTTACTGGGAACTCTGTGAAGGTGGAGGAAGAGATTACCCTTTCGGTCATGGCCGGAACATTGCCGTGCCAAGGCACAGTCCTCATTAAGTTCCTGATCGTCCGAGTCCCCCAGCCTATAATGCTATCCTCGGACAGCCCAGCCTGAATCTCTTGGATGCCATCATCTCCACCAAGCAACTACTGGTCAAGTTCCCTATCAATGCGAGGATTGAGATAATGCGCGAAGAGAGGAGTCAGATGCCATTCTGTTTCCATACTGCCCCTACTCCATAGACCATAGTCACTCCCCTAGTGTCAAAGTCGCTGGACACCAGGAAGGCCGAAAGGAGGGGAGAGCCTGCCGAACACCTACTGGCATTTCCCTGAGAAGGCAAGAGACCGACTCCTCACTTTCCTTCGAGCCAACTCAGATGTCTTCGCTTGGTTGGCATCCGATATGCCGGGTATACCAACAGAGGTGATCATTCACAAACTTAGCATCAATCTGCAGTGTCGGCCAATCTGACAAAAGAAGATGAGCTTTGGCCCTAAGCGGCAAAAGGCCATCAATGAGGAGTTCAGCAAGCTGATTGCCACCGGCCACATTCGGAAGGTGCATTATCTAGACTGGCTAGTGAGGTTAATGGGAACTGAAGGATGTGCATGAACTTCACAGACCTTAACAAGGCATGCCTTAAGAATAGCTTTTCACTATCCAGGATCGATCAGTTGGTGGACGCCATGTTGGGCAATGAGACCCTCAGCTTCATGGATGCCTTCTTGGGGTATAACCAGATCAAGATGGACCCGGCAGATAAGGAGGCCACTTTCTTTGTGATCGAGAAGGGCATCTACTGCTACAAGGTAATGCCTTTTGGACTTTAATACAGAAGCCACATACCAAAGGCTGATGAACAAGGTCTTCGAGGACCAGATCGGGCGCAATATGGAGGTATACGTGAATGATATGCTGACTAAAAGTATCCACACCGATGACCACGTTGCTGACCTGGTGAAAACCTTTGATTACCTTCACCAATACCAAATGAGACTAAACCCCCGCAAGTGTGCCTTTGGGGTCATGACAGGTAAGTTCCTGGGTTTCTTGATGACCCAACGAGGAATCGAGATGAACCCAGATAAGATCTGTGCCATCTAAGAGACCTCCAGGTAAGAAGGAGGTACAATGCCTAACCAAGAGGGTGGCAGCCTTAAATCGATTCTTATCAAGGTCGGCTGAGCGGTGCCTTCCTTTCTTCAGGGCATTGCGGAAGATGAACAACTTTGATTGGATGGAGGAGTGCCAAAAGGTTTTCGAAGGGCTGATGGAGTTTCTGTTGACCCCGCCATTACTGTAAAGTTGATGGAGGGAGAAGACCTTTTTCTGTACCTTGCCGCCTCCCAAGAGGTTGTCAACTCGGTCCTTATCCGTGTGGACTCCGATGGGATGCAGAGACCAATCTACTACACGAGCAAAGTGCTTCACGATGTGAAGACCAGGTATTCCAAGACCAAAAAAATTATTTTTACGTTAATAGTCTTCGTTTAACGCTCAGGCCCTACTTCCAAGCCCACCCGATTGTGGTGCTCATGGATCAGCCACTGAAGGCAATCCTATCTCATCTCGACACCTTCGATCGGTTGGCAAAGTGGGCAGACAAGCCGAGAGAATTTGACCTGTCATTCTGACCAAGACCGACCATGAAGTCCTAAGTTTTGGTGGACTTTCTGATCGGGTAACCTAGGCCGAGGAGCAGCCGAAAGAGCTCAGCGTGCCACCATCGGCCACCCCTTTTGAGACGATGGAAAAGGAATGAATCCTCCATGTAGATGGTGCATCGAACTCCCAAGAAAGTGGAGCATGCCTCATACTCGCTAGTTCGAGGGGATGGTGGTGGAGTATGCCCTTCAGTTCCTCTTCTCCACTACCAACAACCAAGCTGAGTATGAGGCAATGCTGGTCGGAATGAGACTTGCTTAGGAGCTCAAAGCGTACCTCAGAGCCTTCACTGACTCCCAACTCATCTCCAACTAGATCGCTGGAGAGTACAAAACCCGGAACACCACCATGTTTCGTTATATGAGTAAGGTCCGATCATAAGCCTCACTTTTCACTCGCTTCAGCATCAGTTATATCCCCAGGGATGAGAATGCCAAAGCTGACACGCTATCCCGTCTAGCCACCTCGACCGACGGGGGCCCTAGGAAGGACATATGTGGAGCACTTGAAGAACCCAAGCATCGATGCCATGGAGGAGGTCTTGCCGATCGACCAAGAGCCCAAGTGGACAAAGGCTTATGTCCAATACCTAACCGATGGCACTCTCCTCAAGAACCTTATGGAGGCCAAATTGCTCAAGCGGCGAGCCCCCAAGTTCTTGATGTTAAACAGATGGCTATTCCGAAAAGGTCCTTCTCTTATCTACTTCTTAAATGTGTTGGCCCTATGGACGCTGACTACATCCTCCTCGTAGCTAAGTCTTGGCCAGTTACGATGGAGGTCTACCTCTAGCCCTAGGGGGGACCAGCGGCAGTCGGATGAACCCTGACGGGGGCCCGTTCGACTACTTTCCGCTATGATAGGGGAACCCGGTCCTCGGTTGAATTGGAGGAGGACCAGGGGAGAAAGGGAGTCGAAGAATGTTGCAATTGTGAAGGGGAGAAATTGTCACCAGAAGGAGGGGCAGAGGAGGGGGAGGACCACAAGTCAGGTGAGGAAGCCATGGAAGGGAGTAAAGAAAGTCGAGAAGATTGACCTAGGAAGAAGAGGGACAACGAAGGTCGGAGGAAATAGAAGAAGGCTCAGGCGAAAGCAGAAGAAGACCCAGGCATGGGAGGGAAGAAGAACTTTGGAAGCGCGAGGAGCTGGGCTAAAGGCGATCCTCCTTTTACCCCTTTTTTCAAAATGTTCCATCAGACTGGACCAGCCACGCGCATGCCTTCCATTGGAGGGGTCGTCCTGGCAACCGCCCGACTTGCGAAGGATGAGATCCTTAGCCAACGATAGGACACTGATGACATCGGTTCAATGATAACGATCACCTTTTTACAGAGTCCAAAGGGTAACCCTTCATGTTAGGCGATGGAAGCAAGCGAGGTGATGGCATTGTGATACCCCGTGCATCGAACATTAAAGAGCTATCACCTTTAGGGACACGTGTACCACTCAACGATCAATGATGTATCGGGATTAGCCACCGAGCGATATGGCACCCCTTCGACTGGGCGGGAAGCACACCCACACCATCCAAGGGGCAGAAAGACATCTGGTATAGCTGATCACGCTCCGTTGGTAATAGGCAAGGTGCCCGTCGTCTTCAACCCGTCTTCAACAAAAGCCAGGACCGGTGAGACTAAGAGTTCTCCTCGGCCTCAGCCTCAGCCTCGGTCCTAACCTCGATCCCGGCCTCAGCCCCGACCGAGACTGAGGACAAGGAAGGCTAGGACCGAGGTTGAGGCCGAGACTGAGGATGAAGCCAAGAGGTCGGGGCCGAGGTCGGCCTTGACCTCGGTCTCGGCCTCAGCCCCAGCCTCGGTCCCGACCTCATCCTCAGTCTCGGCCCTAGCCTCGGTGCCCGGAGACCCCACGCGCCGACATCTCCTACAACAACCACGTGGCCCATCAATCTCCTGCAACCCTGCGTGGCCACTACCGGTTGCAATACCCGTCTGACACGACCAGGCCTACCAACCACCTCCGACGCTGCATCTGACAAAGTATCTCTGACAATCTCAAAAATGGTTGTAGCCTATCCCCCACTAGTCTTCGACCCAACAACCTTTCAGAAGGGGCAAGAGGGACTCCCAAGCAGGTATAAAAACCCCTTGCTCAGGGTGGGGGATCTGAACTCAATCTCTTTAGCTATTTTTTATTAGCTCTTTATTTACTGTTTCCGAGTCGCTTACTGGTGAAACCGATCCCCGAAGATTTTTTTGCAGAAACTCCATTGAGGAGGAGGCTCTCCGTTACCTTGACGTTCGAGGAACGCGATTTGGCGGCAACAATTTTGTTCTCTATTTTCTACTTCTTCTTCAGCAACTGCAGAGCTTCCTGTTTCAGAAATTTCTTCTGCTCTTCTTCTTCCTTCTCTAAGGTCACAGCTTTCAACTTCTCTACGGTTATTTTCATTCAGTTTATAAATCCATCTAATCCAAGCATAGCATGATGCTTGTTTTCTTACCTAAAGCTTCTTCTGCTTATAGAGCTCCATTTGTTGATTATATTTGTTGCCGCCGGAATCCGTCCTCCGACTCGGGCGCGGTCGATCCTCGGGGAGTGGGGTGCGGCGGACCTGCAAAACAGGAAGCCCTGCACGCGGAAGGACGCCGGGGGTGGTCCTCCGCGGAAGGCCCTCCGACGCTCAAGTCAGTGAGGAAAGAATTCGGCGATCAACTAGACAATGAGGAGGTGGATCTCTCCGGGAGACCTCTCCAGGGGGGCGGTCAATCGGAGGCTCTGGTAAGGGCAGAGCACCGACGAGCTGCCGGGAGAGAGAGAGGTAACCCTAGAGTTTTTGTGTGTCAAGGGTTGCGTACCTGAGGTAATCTGCCAAACTAGTATTTATAGACTGTCACCTGGGAACTTGAGCATCTTCTGGAAGGTACTGAGGTTGTTAAGATACGGGGGTAGACAGAATCAGGCCGTTGTGGGGCCGTTAGAATCCGCCTTGTCCGTTAAGGGATCGACGACTGGGAGAGCCCCTCGATGTCTTGGGATCTGGGTGAGTAGACCTGGGGCGGTTATAATAGGTCTTAGGCCACGTCTCAATATGATCCCCTGCTCAGGGTGCTGCTTGGGTAGACTTGAGTTCTCCCGCGCCAGATTCCGCGGAGGTGGACGTCGGGGCGTGGATCGCTAGGTAGCAGCGGGCTATGGAAGCTCGGAAGAAGCCGAGCTGCGGAAGCCCGAGGAGGCTGAGCTACGGAAGCCCAGAGGAGGCCGAGCTAGGGAAGCCCGGAGGAGGCCGAGCTAGGGAAGCCCGGAGGGGGCTGAGCTACGGAAGCCCAGAGGAGGCCGAGCTACGGAAACCCGGAGGAGGCCGAGCTAGGGAAGTCCGGAGGGGGCCGAGCTAGGGAAGCCCGGAGGAGGCCGAGCTGCGGAAGTCCGGAGGGGGCCGAGCTAGGGAAGCCCGGAGGAGGCCGAGCTGCGGAAGCCCGGAGGAGGCCGAGCTACGGAAGCCCGGAGGAGGCCGAGCTAGGGAAGCCCGGAAGGAGCCGAGCTACGGAAGCCCGGGAGGAGGCTGAGCTACGGAAGCCCAGAGGAGGCCGAGCTACGGAAGCCCGGAGGAGGCCGAGCTAGGGAAGCCCGGAGGGGGACCGAAAGGAGGGGGCCGAGCTACGGAAGCCCGGAGGAGGCCGAGCTACGGAAGCCCGGAGGAGGCCGAGCTAGGGAAGCCCGGAGGGGGCTGAGCTACGGAAGCCCAGAGGAGGCCGAGCTACGGAAGCCCGGAGGAGGCCGAGCTAGGGAAGCCCGGAGGGGGCTGAGCTACGGAAGCCCAGAGGAGGCCGAGCTACGGAAACCCGGAGGAGGCCGAGCTACGGAAGCCCGGAGGAGGCCGAGCTAGGGAAGCCCGGAAGGAGCCGAGCTACGGAAGCCCGGGAGGAGGCTGAGCTACGGAAGCCCAGAGGAGGCCGAGCTACGGAAGCCCGGAGGAGGCCGAGCTAGGGAAGCCCGGAGGGGGACCGAAAGGAGGGGGCCGAGCTACGGAAGCCCGGAGGAGGCCGAGCTACGGAAGCCCGGAGGAGGCCGAGCTAGGGAAGCCCGGAGGGGGCTGAGCTACAGAAGCCCAGAGGAGGCCGAGCTACGAAAACCCGGAGGAGGCCGAGCTACGGAAGCCCAGAGGAGGCTGAGCTAGGGAAGCCCGGAAGGAGCCGAGCTACGGAAGCCCGGGAGGAGGCTGAGCTACGGAAGCCCAGAGGAGGCCGAGCTACGGAAGCCCGGAGGAGGCCGAGCTAGGGAAGCCCGGAGGGGGACCGAAAGGAGGGGGCCGAGCTACGGAAGCCCGGAGGAGGCCGAGCTACGGAAGCCCGGAGGGGCTGAGCTACGGAAGCCCAGAGGAGGCCGAGCTACGGAAGCCTGGAGGAGGCCGAGCTAGGGAAGCCCGGAGGGGGCTGAGCTACGGAAGCCCAGAGGAGGCCGAGCTACGGAAACCCGGAGGAGGCCGAGCTAGGGAAGTCCAGAAGGAGCCGAGCTACGGAAGCCCGGGAGGAGGCTGAGCTACGGAAGCCCAGAGGAGGCCGAGCTACGGAAGCCCGGAGGAGGCCGAGCTAGGGAAGCCCGGAGGGGGACCGAAAGGAGGGGGCCGAGCTACGGAAGCCCGGAGGAGGCCGAGCTACGGAAGCCCGGAGGAGGCCGAGCTAGGGAAGCCCGGAGGGGGCTGAGCTACGGAAGCCCAGAGGAGGCCGAGCTACGGAAACCCGGAGGAGGCCGAGCTACGGAAGCCCAGAGGGGGACCGAAAGGAGGGGGTCAGCCTTAGCCGTCTTGCACGGATATCAATGCAATGACGATTTTACCCCCCAACACATGCCCCCCACTCCCTAGTTCGAAGCGTAGGTTCGGGCGTAGGGAGTATAAGCTCAAGTGGCGCGCCCCGATGGGACGTTTTGGCTTAAACAACCCGTGCAATGATGCCTTAATTAATGTGATAGGGCCGCCGTACCTCCAAAGGTGAGGCTTCTCCATTAGCGACGGTTGAGATTGTGCCGTGCCGTGAATCCCGATCGATATGGGGGTATGTCGAGGCGATCCCGGACGCCTCGAATGGGGTGTTCCGCCTCTCCAGGGCGGTTTCTTGGCGGAGAAGCGAAGTGACAGCTGCCCTGCGTCTATATATACGCGCATGTGTGCGTGTTGGTGGCGTCTTCTTACTTTGTTTTCAGAAGAGCGTTGGCTTCTCATCCTCTTCAGCGTTCACCGTTTTTCGCTCAGGACTTCCTTCGACCGAGATGGCGATGGGCCCTGGAGACGTAGCCTCAGAAATCGTCGCTGGAGATTTGGGGAGGATTCACCAAAGGTATGGTCTGCCCATGGATATGGTTTTGCGGGTGCCAGGACTTGAAGATAGGGTCACCCGGGACTTGGAGTCTGGAGTATTCGTCTATGAGGAAGTTTTAAGGCGGGTCTTCGTTTCCCTCTCCATCCCTTGGTGAAGGAGATCATGACCCATTACAACATCTGTCCATCGATGGTGGCCCCAAACAGTTGGCGGAACATCGTCGGATTTATCTCGATGTGCCACCAGATCCAAATCGTTGCGACTCTCCCCCTTTTTCGCACCTGTTATCACCTAACTCCCGGGCGGAAATCGGAGTGGACCTCCATCGGGCCCCGGAGGTCTTTTAATGTCATTGCGGATAAGCCCTCTTCCATCAAGGGGTGGAAGAGTCGATTTGTGATTGCGGAGGGGAACATCGGGTCCGATTTCCCTCGGCGATGGGGGGAAGTTGCGAAGGATGCGGAGACGCATCCGGCCCTATCGGTGCAGGAGGAGAGGGACCTGGACGTCCTTCGTAATGGACAGACGTTTTCGGCCAACGACCTGTTATCGGAGGGAGCTCTCTTTGCAGCCGGGCTCAGCCCTTTGGACCCTCAAGGTGAGTTTCTTTTCGCGCTGCGTGTTTTTCCCGGTTACTGCGCTTGGGTTTGAGTGTATGAATTCCGGTTTGGCAGCCACGAGGTTGGCGTTGTCGAGCCTCTCCAAGAGGAGGAGAGGGAAGCGTCCTGGGGAAGGTAGTGGAGCGGACAGCGGCCGACCCAAAAAGAGGGGCCACACATCCGCAAAGAGCCCGCCGGACGCTGGAGCAGCTGCTACAGAGGCAGCCGTTATAGGGGCGCCTGGGGCGAAGGAGGATACGGGGAGGGCGGCCGTGGCGCCCGAACCTCTTGTTTTGGAGATTTCAGATAGTTCGGATGAGGCTCCGCTGGCTCATCTAACCGCGCCTCCCTTGAAGGAGGAACTTGTGACGTATCCGGTGGAGGCGGTCGTAGCGGAGGGGTCCATCGATAGACGAGTTCGCTGACCGGGAGTTGATAGATGCTGCATTCGGGCAGCAAGGTGTAGCTGAGGATATTCATCTCCTCCCCGCCATAGATAATACAACTTTGATAAAGATGACCCGGGACTATGCTTCGAAGGTGAGTCATTTTCCCAGCATGTCGGATGTTACCCGATGGACTCCATTGTGGGCGCTTACTCAATCTTTGCCTTGGCAGGGGGTTTTGCTTTCTCGGGCAATTTGCTGGCGCTTGAGTCTGGCGACAGGGGCCAGCGTCCAGGCCCGGAGGGAGAAGGTCGAGCTCCAGTCGCAGCTGAAAAAGTCTGAGCAGTTCGCGGAGCTCATGGACATGATGGATAGGAGCTCGAAGGCGGCCAGGGCGGCACACCAGGTTGCTGTGGACGAGGTGTCCAAGCTGAAGTATAGGGTGGAGGAGTTACAGGGACTCCTGGCGAAGAGCGATGACGCATGCCGGGAGTTGGCCACAATCAAATCAAAACACTCCGCGGAGATGGTGGCGATGCGGCGGGACCACGGCGAGAGTCTGGGCCGGTTGAGGAGAGAGGCCGACGACGAAAGAAAACGCCTGACGAGAATGTTGGGCGAGGTGGAGGAGACATTGAAAAAACGTAATGACGAAATCGCTGAACTGAAGGAGAACGCGAAGTGGCAACAAGGAATAATAGGTCGAGTGAGTGGCGAGTTATCGCAAGCTCGCGGGGAGATTGAAACCGGACGATCGAGGATCAGTACCCTGCAAGAGAGGGTGGAGTCGGTCGGCGCTGACAGGACGAGGGCCCGGAGTGAGGCTGAGGAGCTGGCCGGAAGGTTGGCCAGGCGAGAGGGGGAGGTATGCTTTTATTTCCCCTCATTTTTCTATTGGTTCCCTATGATGCCGATTGTCCTTGACTTTTCCAGATGGCGAGGATGGGGTCGGAGATTCAGGCTCTCCAAAGTGCGTTTGCGTCCGCTCGCAGTAGGAGCTCGGAGCTCGAGATACGGTCTAGCGAGCTCGAGGGGCGAAACGCCATCCTGGAGGCCCAGGTGGCTGAGGCCGAGAAACGGCCACTGAGGCCAACATGCAGCTCGCCATTCTTCAGGGGAGGCAAGATGCTATGAACGTAGATGCATTCCGTCACGGGATGGAAGAGTGTAAGCAGAGGATACTTAGCGGGCACCCGGAGTGGGACCTTTCTTTTCTGAGCATCGAAGGCTCCGAAGACGGCGAATCCACAGAAGAAGAAGATGAAGACGAATATGTCAGCGTTTCTGACGCCGAGCTTGGCGGCACCCCTGGTCCCAGCGAAGCTGTAGCCTCCGAGGGACAGTCACAAACCGTTACAGAGGAGGCGAAAACATCAGGGAAAGGCGAGCCTAGCCATGCACCTGCAGATGTGGCTGAGGGTACTCCCCAAACCGGTGGAGCTCCTGGCTCTTAGGGGCCGCTCCTGTATCTTCCCCCTTTTAAACATTTGACATTTCTCAGTAAAGGGATTTCCTTTTTTCTTGCGTGACTTTGCTGTTGTCTGGTGTTGCCTCGATCGTAAACGACCCATGGCTTGTTGACATCTTTGGGCCATCCTTAATTCGAAACCAGGAAAAATGGGCCGGTTTGGACCGACGAATCAGAGTGGATCGGTTATGATCGACGGGCGAAATAGGTCGGCGCGGGCCGACGGATAGAGTAGGTCGGTTAAGGCCGACAGACGAAAATAGGTCTGCAAAGGTCGACATACGAAAATGGGTCGGCAGGGGCCGACAGATGAAAATAGGTCGGCAGGGGCCGACAGATGAAATACGGGTCGGCTGGGGCCGACGGATGAAAATGGGTCGGCAGGGGCCGACGGATGAAATACGGGTCGGCTGGGGCCGACGGATGAAAATGGGTCGGCAGGGGCCGATGGATGAAATACGGGTCGGCTGGGGCCGACGGATGAAAATGGGTCGGCAGGGGCCGACGGATGAAAACAGGTCGGCAGGGGCCGACAG
Organism: Calamus simplicifolius; assembly: GCA_900491605.1. Lineage (NCBI taxonomy): Eukaryota > Viridiplantae > Streptophyta > Magnoliopsida > Arecales > Arecaceae > Calamus > Calamus simplicifolius. The sequence continues at coordinate 994,498 of UESW01004246.1, forward strand.
ATGAAAATAGGTCGGCTTGGGCCGACGGATGAAATACGGGTCGGCTGGGGCCGACGGACAAATACGGGTCGGCAGGGGCCGACGGATGAAAATAGGTCGGCAGGGGCCGACAGATGAAAATAGGTCGGCTTGGGCCGACGGATGAAATACGGGTCGGCTGGGGCCGACGGACAAATACGGGTCGACTGGGGCCGACGGATGAAGTAGGTTTCTGCACTCCCTGCCATCCTGCCAGCGTTCTGCCATCCCGCAGGCAATTCGGTTTTTCTTTACTATAAGTGGGGATACGGCAGAGTGGGGGTATAAAGCTGTATCAGAGCTTTCCGGAAGGTGTTCCTTTTCCATATCGCACGCAACCGTCCACTATTGGATAGTACCTTTTCAAAGGACGATTTTCTGAGCCCGCCGATTTTCGAAGCGTCAGCGGATGATTTTCTGCATTTAATACTGCGATCTGGGATCAGGAAAGGATCTCCGTACGCCTCCTGGCTCAGGCGGCGAGCTCGGCGCGCAGTGGGGTGCTACGCCAATTTCTGGGGACCACGTGGTGGCGTGGGACAGGTGTTTGAATCTCGGGACTTTCAGCTCTGATGGCTCGTCCCGAGTCTCTTCTGCCTATAAAAAGGGGAAAGAGGGGTCTCATCTGGCTATCCCCAAAGTTTCTTTCTCGCTGGAATTTTTATTATTCTCATTTCTCTGTTGCTACGAGTGGAAGGATCGACCCTTCTTTTCATGGGCTCTTTGCCGCCGGATAGCTGGGGCGACCGGGGAGCAGCTGAAGAACGGCTCATCTCTAGGGGACGAGTCTCGGAGATCATATGGAGAGCGCACATGGAGGGGGCGGAGATCACACGGAGAGCGCACATATGCGCTTCCGTTGTGGTTTCTGCGGCTCCTGTTCGGAGACGCAGGGTCGGAAGTGCACGCGGGTCTCCCATGGCTCACTTGAACCTCCCCTCCCTCTCCGATTCCGAACCCTGGGCTCGGCTACCGGGGGAGGGGGCGAGAGCGCCTCGTCCGCCGGTTCCTTGGCCTTGAGACATGGCAAGGCGGAGCAGTACCCCTCCGGTTGGGTGGTCTGGGATGGCCATCCAAATATCCCGGTTGGGCCACCGAGATATCGTCCTGACTTGGTGCCAGTCACAGCCATTGGCCCGTGTCGGCGGTTTTTATCGGCCCTAAACGACTGGACAGTGTTCCTTCTGGCTCGAGGATCGGGCGCCGGAGCATCGCAATTGGAGCGGTCGCTCGATCTTTATATTTGCCTTTATTTTATGCATTTCAATGCTTTTGTAACGCCTATGAGGCATTTGTAATTGATCATGATGGACAACAAAGAGAGTTATACCCCATTTCTTAATTGTCTTTTCTTGTGCCGATCTCATTGCTATTTGTCGTTTGTGGGGCATAAAAGTGTCCCGCTCGTCCTTAGACGAGGATCCCATGATGCCCGAACCAATTGAGGTCCGTATGCGGCGGTGCAAAGATAGTTCGGCGAAATACACTCCTTGCTTAGGTCGGGAGTCTGGTATTTTGTGCTCCGTTTTTATCGGAGCCCGGAGTATCGTGGGTCGGCTTTGGCCGAAGTTCGGGGAGCCTTCAACCCTTTTTGCCATGGTTTAAGGATTTAGTCCCTCGAGATAGTTGAGTTCTGGGGAACATCTTACTTGGTTCTGCCAAGGTTTGAAGAATTTTGTAGCTCGGCCCTGCCGAGGTTTGGAGAGAATCTAGCTTGGCCACGCCAAGGTTCGGAGAACTTTGTAGCTCGGCCCTGCCGAGGTTCGAAGAATTGATAGCTCGGCCCTGCCGAGGTTCGGAGAACTGATAGCTCGGCCCTGCCGAGGTTCGGAGAACTGATAGCTCGGCCCTGCCGAAGTTCGGAGAACTGATAGCTCGGCCCTGCCGAGGTTCGGAGAACGGATAGCTCGGCCCTGCCGAGGTTCGGAGAACTATGGCTCGGCCCTGCCGAGGTTCGGAGGACTGATAGCTCGGCCCTGCCGAGGTTCGGAGGACTGGTAGCTCGGCCCTGCCGAGGTTCGGAGAACTGATAGCTCGGCCTGCCGAGGTTCGCCGAGGTTTGAAGGACTGGTAGCTCGGCCCTGCCGAAGTTCGGAGAACTGATAGCTCGGCCCTGCCGAGGTTCGGAGAACGGATAGCTCGGCCCTGCCGAAGTTCGGAGAACTGATAGCTCGGCCCTGCCGAGGTTCGGAGAACTGATGGCTCGGCCCTGCCGAGGTTCGGAGAACTGATAGCTCGGCCCTGCCGAGGTTCGGAGGACTGGTAGCTCGGCCCTGCCGAGGTTCGGAGAACTGATAGCTCGGCCTTGCCGAGGTTCGGAGAACTGGTAGCTCGGCCCTGCCGAGGTTCGGAGAACTGATAGCTCGGCCTTGCCGAGGTTCGGAGGACTGATAGCTCGGCCCTGCCGAGGTTCGGAGGACTGGTAGCTCGGCCCTGCCGAGGTTCGGAGAACTGATAGCTCGGCCCTGCCGAGGTTCGGAGAACTGATAGCTTGGCCCTGCCGAGGTTCGGAGGACTGGTAGCTCGGCAAGCTCGGAGGACTGGTAGCTCGGCCCTGCCGAGGTTCGGAGGACTGGTAGCTCGGCCTTGCCGAGGTTCGGAGAACTGATAGCTCGGCCCTGCCGAGGTTCGGAGAACTGATAGCTCGCCCTGCCGAGGTTCAGAGGACTGGTAGCTCGGCCCTGCCGAGGTTCGGAGAACTGATAGCTCGGCCTTGCCGAGGTTCGGAGAACTGATAGCTCGGCCCTGCCGAGGTTTGGAGAACTGATAGCTCGGAGGGAGCGAATCAGTCGCCGAGCGGAACGGTCGGCGTGTTTGCTATGCTTTTACTGGTGATGCTCTTTTCGAGGGACAGATCGTCGATTGGGCGTCGGACTCTGTTCCCACGCGTTTTTCGAGAAAGGGGTTTTAAGAGGCTTGGGGAAGCGTCGAAAGCATTTATTGCAGGAGGCGACAGATCGGGAAGATGCTCTGCTTGCATTTTCCGATCTGCCTTGGGATAGGGCGCGACTTTTCGGATTCCGTACGCATTAGAACGGCGACACATGGCAAATTTTTACAGGTCGGCGTCCGCGGTACGGCTGAACTGGATACCCTCCTAGCGGGTATAAATATGGCCGAGGGGGACTGGATCTGGCCACCTTTCGGTCTAGCTTAAAAGAAAATGGATTCTCCGGCGCGATCCTCAACCGACTCGCGCTCTTCGGTTGACAACCCGTCAGGTTCGGAGGAGAGAGCGATCTCCGTGACTGTTGACGGGCTGGCCCTTGCGTCAAGCCTCGCAACCAATGAGCGGCTTGCCAGGACCGCTGAAGAGTTCCTGGATATTTCGGTTCGGGAGGCGGAGGCCTCACGTTTGGTAATGGGTCGGCAGGAGGAGGAGATCCGGCTGCTTCGTCAGCAGGTGGCCGACCTGACCGCTCTTCTGGAGAGGTTGTTGGGTTCTGGGGGCAAGTGACCCCAGGGCTTCTGCATGCCCTTGCTTTTGTTTTCCCGCAGTTTCTCTGTAACTCCCCCCCTTCATGAATGAAAAATGGTCCTTGTCTATCGGCGGAGTTCTTTTCTTTCAAGAGTTTACGGCCTTCACTCGTATGTCGAACCACCAGGGGGGGATGTGCCCTTGTTCGTTTTTTGCGCGCTAATGTAGGCTCTTTGAACGATGGGCTATAGGGGCGCTACCCGAAGGATCCCCAATGGTTAGAGAGGGTTTTTGCCTAACTCTTCCCGGGACCTTCGGTCAGTTACGCGAGGCTTGATGGCCTTGAGAGTAGATTTGCCAACGGCGGCTTTTTCTCTCGCGTCAATGGTTTTTTACTCAACGTGCTCGTCTCAAACCGGACGAAGTTCTTCGGGCACTATTTGGGGCCGTTCGGCTTTGGTCGAGGCCCATGGTTCCAGACCCTTTTACCGGGGTTTTTAGCCCGAGTGGTTTTTACCTGGCCTTGCCATGGCTCGGTGAAACATTTCACTTGGTCCCGCCAAGGTTCGGAGACTTGTTGCTCGGCCCTGCCGAGGTTCGGAGAAGTATTTTACTTGGCCCTGCCAAGGTTCGGAGATTTTGTTGCTCGGCCCTGCCGAGGTTCGGAGAAATGTTTTACTTGGCCCTGCCAAGGTTCGGAGATTTTGTTGCTCGGCCCTGCCGAGGTTCGGAGAAATGTTTTACTTGGCCCTGCCAAGGTTCGGAGATTTGTTGCTCGGCCCTGCCGAGGTTCGGAGAAATATTTTACTTGGCCCTGCCAAGGTTCGGAGATTTTCCTGTTCAAGCAGATAACTCGGTTGTGCCGAGGATTGATAAGCAGCATCTATTCCCATTTACGATTTATGGCAATATGGTATATAACCGATTCACACAATAAGTTGTGGGAAAGTAGACAGCTGGCGGGGCGTAAAGGACATACCCTATTGATAATATTTGCGGAGGTTGTCCGAGTTCCACGTTCGGGGGACGGATTTCCTTCGAGGTCCTGCAGCTTGTAGGTTCCTGGACCAATGACCTCCGTGACTTGGTACGGGCCTTCCCAGTTCGGCGCCAGCTTTCCTTGCTCCAGCGGTTTGGATACAGAAGCTTTCCGGAGGACAAGGTCGCCAGGTAGGAAAGTCTTCCCCTTGACTCTGGAGGCATGGTACCGAGCCACCCTCTGTTGATAGGCGGCCGTCCTGATTCGGGCCTTCTCTCTGACTTCCTCCACCAAGTCGAGGTTGGTGCGGAGTTGCTCGTTGCTGGCTTCTTCCGAGTAACTCTCCACCCGCAAAGATGGGAGGCCCACTTCCACAGGGATGACGGCCTCCGTACCAAAAGCCATTCGGAATGGGGTCTCGCCCGTCGGGATTCTCGGAGTGGTGCGATAGGCCCACAAGACATGGTGCAGCTCATCCGCCCACCTGCCTTGGGCTCTAGAGAGGCGAGCCTTGATTCCTTGGAGGAGAGTCCTGTTGGTTACCTCGGTCGCTCCGTTGGCTTGTGGGTGCCCGACCGAAGTAAGGTGGTGACGAATTCCATGCTCTTCGCAGAATTGGCGGAATTTGGAATTGTCGAATGCTTGCCGTTATCGGTGATTATGGTGTGGGGGAGGCCGAACCGGCAGATGATGGACCTCCACACGAAGTCTCTGGCCGGGCTTCGGTGATTTGGGCAACTGCTTCCGCTTCAACCCATTTGGTGAAGTAGTCAATGGCGACAAATAAGAATTTTCGCTGTCCTGTCGCCAACGGGAATGGGCCGAGGATGTCCATCCCCCACTTGGCAAAGGGCCAGGCGGAGGATATGGAAACTAGCTCGGCGGAGGGGAGCCTCTGGATGCTCGAATGTCTCTGGCAGGCGTCACAGGCTCGGACTAGATCGTCCGCATCTTTCTGCATGGTCGGCCAATAATAGCCTTGCCGTAGCACCTTGTGACATAGGGACCGGCCTCCCAGATGGTTGCCGCAGATCCCTTCATGTACCTCCCGTAGAGCATAGTCCGCCTCGGATGGGCGGAGGCATCTGAGCAGCGGCATAGAAAAAGACCGCTTGTAAAGCTGGCTGTCAATCAACACATAGTGGGTCGCCTGCAGCTTCAATTTCCTGGCCTCCCTCCGGTCGGACGGGAGCGACCCTTCTTTAAGATAGCTGAGGATAGGGTCAAACCAGGATGGTTCGGTCTCGATTTGCATCACCCGGTCAGCTTCCATGATACTCGGCTTCTCCAGAGTCTCCAGATGGAATTTTTGTTCAGCATCCATTGTCTCCGTGGTTGCCAATCGGGAGAGCAGGTCGGCACGGGCGTTTTCCGATCTTGGAATTTGAATAATTTCAAACTCTGAAAAGTGAGGAAGTAGGCCGCGCACCTCTTGGAGATATCGGACCATATTGGGTTCTCGGGCTTCAAACTCCCCTCGCACATGGCCGGCCACCAGCTGAGAGTCGGTGAAGGCGCTAAGCTTTTCACCTCCAGGTTGCGGGCGATCCGGAGACCGGCTAACAGGGCCTCGTACTCGGCTTCGTTGTTGGAAGCCGGGAAGGAGAATTGGACGCCATATTCGAAGATCATCCCCTCCGGGCTGGTGAGAACCAAACCCGCACCGGAATGATGGGCGTTGGACGACCCATCGACGTGAAGGAGCCACCGAGCTTCAGGTTTTGGTCCTTCAGGACTTTTTGGGGTAGAGCCGTCTTCCGGGATGGTGCACTCGAGGAGGAAGTTGTCGTCTCTTTCTGGGGATGCGAAGCAGGAGGAGGTGCAAGACGCTCCTGGACAGGTGGGTGAGAGCCTGGACTTGTTGGACCAGCGTAGCAAACTGGTCCTGGGTCACCGGAATGGCAGGCGGCGATGGAGTCTCGACAGGTGGGGGTTGCAGCGCTGTGGCGCCAGTCGGATCAGGCCTCTGGGAGGCGACCTGATCGGGAGCATCAGAGGTTGCTCCTCTCTTCCGGTTGGCCATCAGAGAGGTTCTTCTCTGGATCAAGATCCTTGTCTCCTTCTTTCAAGTTTTAATGGGACTTGAGGCCCTTCCTCTAGCGCCAATCTGTTGCCGCCGGGATCCGTCCTCCGACTCGGGCGCGGTCGATCCTCGGGGAGTGGGGTGCGGCGGACCTGCAAAACAGGAAGCCCTGCACGCGGAAGGACGCCGGGGGTGGTCCTCCGCGGAAGGCCCTCCGACGCTCAAGTCAGTGAGGAACGAATTCGGCGATCAACCAGACAATGAGGAGGTGGACCTTCTCCGGGAGACCTCTCCAGGGGGGGGTCAATCGGAGGCTCTGGTAAGGGCAGAGCACCGACGAGCTGCCGGGAGAGAGAGAGGTAACCCTAGAGTTTTTGTGTGTCAAGGGTTGCGTACCTGAGGTAATCTGCCAAACTAGTATTTATAGACTGTCACCTGGGAACTTGAGCGTCTTCTGGAAGGTACTGAGGTTGTTAAGATACGGGGGTAGACAGAATCAGGCCGTTGTGGGGCCGTTAGAATCCATGCCTTGTCCGTTAAGGGATCGACGACTGGGAGAGCCCCTCGATGTCTTGGGATCTGGGTGAGTAGACCCGGGGCGGTTATAATAGGTCTTAGGCCACGTCTCAATATGATCCCCTGCTCAGGGTGCTGCTTGGGTAGACTTGAGTTCTCCCGCGCCAGATTCCGCGGAGGTGGACATCGGGGCGTGGATCGCTAGGTAGCAGCGGGCTATGGAAGCTCGGAAGAAGCCGAGCTGCGGAAGCCCGGAGGAGGCTGAGCTACGGAAGCCCAGAGGAGGCCGAGCTAGGGAAGCCGGAGGAGGCCGAGCTAGGGAAGCCCGGAGGAGGCCGAGCTAGGGAAGCCCGGAGGGGGCTGAGCTACGGAAGCCCAGAGGAGGCCGAGCTACGGAAACCCGGAGGAGGCCGAGCTAGGGAAGTCCGGAGGGGGCCGAGCTAGGGAAGCCCGGAGGAGGCCGAGCTGCGGAAGTCCGGAGGGGGCCGAGCTAGGGAAGCCCGGAGGAGGCCGAGCTGCGGAAGCCCGGAGGAGGCCGAGCTACGGAAGCCCGGAGGAGGCCGAGCTAGGGAAGCCCGGAAGGAGCCGAGCTACGGAAGCTCGGGAGGAGGCCGAGCTACGGAAGCCCGGAGGAGGCCGAGCTAGGGAAGCCCGGAGGGGGACCGAAAGGAGGGGGCCGAGCTACGGAAGCCCGGAGGAGGCCGAGCTATGGAAGCCCGGAGGAGGCCGAGCTAGGGAAGCCCGGAGGGGGCTGAGCTACGGAAGCCCAGAGGAGGCCGAGCTACGGAAGCCCGGAGGAGGCCGAGCTAGGGAAGCCCGGAGGGGGCTGAGCTACGGAAGCCCAGAGGAGGCCGAGCTACGGAAACCCGGAGGAGGCCGAGCTACGGAAGCCCGGAGGAGGCCGAGCTAGGGAAGCCCGGAAGGAGCCGAGCTACGGAAGCCCGGGAGGAGGCTGAGCTACGGAAGCCCGGAGGAGGCCGAGCTACGGAAGCCCGGAGGAGGCCGAGCTAGGGAAGCCGGAGGGGGACCGAAAGGAGGGGGCCGAGCTACGGAAGCCCGGAGGAGGCCGAGCTACGGAAGCCCGGAGGAGGCCGAGCTAGGGAAGCCCGGAGGGGGCTGAGCTACGGAAGCCCAGAGGAGGCCGAGCTACGGAAACCCGGAGGAGGCCGAGCTACGGAAGCCCAGAGGAGGCCGAGCTAGGGAAGCCCGGAAGGAGCCGAGCTACGGAAGCCCGGGAGGAGGCTGAGCTACGGAAGCCCAGAGGAGGCCGAGCTACGGAAGCCCGGAGGAGGCCGAGCTAGGGAAGCCCGGAGGGGGACCGAAAGGAGGGGGCCGAGCTACGGAAGCCCGGAGGAGGCCGAGCTAGGAAGCCCGGAGGAGGCCGAGCTACGGAAGCCCGGAGGAGGCCGAGCTAGGGAAGCCCGGAGGGGGCTGAGCTACGGAAGCCCAGAGGAGGCCGAGCTACGGAAACCCGGAGGAGGCCGAGCTACGGAAGCCCGGAGGAGGCCGAGCTAGGGAAGCCCGGAAGGAGCCGAGCTACGGAAGCCCGGGAGGAGGCTGAGCTACGGAAGCCCAGAGGAGGCCGAGCTACGGAAGCCCGGAGGAGGCCGAGCTAGGGAAGCCCGGAGGGGGACCGAAAGGAGGGGGCCGAGCTACGGAAGCCCGGAGGAGGCCGAGCTACGGAAGCCCGGAGGAGGCCGAGCTAGGGAAGCCCGGAGGGGGCTGAGCTACGGAAGCCCAGAGGAGGCCGAGCTACGGAAACCCGGAGGAGGCCGAGCTACGGAAGCCCAGAGGGGGACCGAAAGGAGGGGGTCAGCCTTAGCCGTCTTGCATGGATATCAATGCAATGATGATTTTACCCCCCAACAATATTCTTCCTACTTTTGCTTGGCGATCTGCAGGACCAACACGCAGATTTTAGTACAAAAACAAAACTAGAATCTTTGTCTCAGCAAATTGTATGGAGGAAAAGAAACGTTGGTTTAGACCTCTCTTCATAGGGTGCTTTGTGTTCCTTTGTCATGTTCTTCCATTCCTCTCCTGCTATCTTAGCAATCTGCTACCAAGAATTATGGATCATTGACGTTTATTACCTCACGGACATTCTTGTTCTCTTCGAGAAGTGCTGCACGCTGTTCCTGGGAGAACAGTAAGAAAGCTGACATGGGATGCTTTGGCTTCAAAGGATCCTTCTCTTTCCTGAACAAAAGGATAAACAAATCAGTTAGATGACAGAAAAATAGGATCATGAATTGCAGAAGAGGAACATAAAAGGGATGCCTTTACTTCATTTTCTTGCCCTCTTTGTCAGCTTCCTGCTAAATAAGTGCAAGCAAACATAAGATTCTTGAATATTATATGAAAAAAGATTTCAACGACAGAAATCCACCCGAGAAGGACAAATTTGAATAATATTTTAATGGAATTAGACCTGTTTGAATTGCAGGTACTGCTCCAGCAACTCCATTGCGGTCTTCTGCATCTGCTCTTCTTCTAGAAGCTTCATTGCTTCGTTCTGCCGCTTCTCCTGCCCAACAATCTGCAAGTAGGCTTCCTTCTCTTGCTGGTACTTCTCTTCGTATGGCTTCTTCCCTTCGGCGCTCAAGGTCTTCCATTTGGTCCCCAGAGTATTGGAGATTTCCTTGAAATCAGCATCTGGGTTCTCTTTCTTAACCTAAATTTGAAAAAACTAATATAAGATTCGTGCAAATTTCTGACCTCAAACCAGAAAAGATCTACAATTGGCAACACTAACCTCGTTCCATTGATCTTTGCACCAAAGCACATACGCCGGACGCGGCTTCTTTTTCTCCACGCAGTCCTTGTCCTTCTTCTTCTTGTTCTTCTTATTTTCTTTCTTTTCTTGCTCTTTCTCCTTTAGGGCCATGATAAGAGGAATGTTCTGCCGATAACCAAGAACAAGAAACCATAGAGATTGAATTTTCAAACCCAAAACGAAAAAATTAGAATGGTAAAACTAGAATCGAGAAAACAAGAAATCCATGCATAAAGATCAAATCCTGAAACTGAAAACAAGGGAACTCAGACTCAGGTTTACGCAAACGTACCATCAACTTCTGGAGCTTCTTGAGTTCCTTCTGAAGCCGCTCTTGCTCCTTGCCCCGGTTCTCGATCTCTTCTTCTTTCAGCTTCAGCGTTTCATCCTGTTCCCTTAGAAGTTCGTCGCTCTTCTCCATCTTGAGCTGCAGCCGTTCGAGCTTCCGTTGCAATTCTAGTAACTCATCAGCCAAGTCTTTCTTAGTCGTGGCCGAAGCTTTAGACCTGGGGATGATATTCTTGCCCTTGCCCTTCTGAGGCGAGAGGGTCGTCGAGGCAAGGGCATCTTGGGTCTCCTTCTCGGCTTCAGCGAGCGGGGGAATTGGGGAGGAGGAGATCTTCCCGGCTGAAATGTTGACGTCGTTCAACGTGAGGGTCTTCAGTGCCTTCCTGCTTCTTCCTCTTTTAGGGGGAGAGAGAGAGAGAGAAAGGGGGTTGATTTGGCTGAATATAGCTGTGCATGTTGGAGGACGGTGGGAGGGCGCTCTTATAGAGGAAGAAAATGGAGGAGATCTCTTAACGGCAATATTTTTCAAATGATTTTATCCCTGCTGGGGGACCGCTGGCTGACTTTTTTTTTTTTAAATGATTTTAGTTTTATAATGCATAGTTGTTAAAGTCGGATCGGATCGACCGATTGAATCGATTGAACCTGAATTTGAAGGTCAATCCGGTCTGGACCAGCCAATTGAATCGATTGAATCAGGATTTAAAGGCCAAGCCGGTCCGATTCTAACATAAAATCGAATATATAAGAGATCCGAAATAACTCGTTCGGTCCACCCGTGAACCTGTCAACACAACCTAAATCAGGTCACGAATTTATCAATGTTGTTTCAAATTTTCTGACCTTTGTCGTTTCAAATTCTGGCAACCTTTTCTTCATTAGATGCTCGTAAGTTTTATGGAGAAAGAAAAGGAGCTCATGCGAAAAGCATTGATGAGAGAAGAATAAAAAAGAAAAAAAGTAAAAATATGAAAATTTTATGGGAATAAGACGGGAAAGCAGAGATATAAACAGAAAATGATGAAAATAAAGGAAACTCGAATAGAAATTTTCTTTAAATTTTTTCTTTTTTTAAAGAAAAAGTTAAATCAGACTAAATGGGTATGCAAATTAAAAGTAAACGAATTTTATAGATTAAATAAGATACCAAAAAATATTTTTTTCTAAAAATAAGAAGATTATGAAAATTAGTATTCATATGTTTATTTTATTAAAAATTAATTTTTATTAATATAAATATATTTTTATATTAAAATAATTGAATCGATGGTTCAATCGGTGATCTAATGGTTGAACCAGTGACCCGATGACCCGAGCCTTTGGCTGGATCAATGTCCGGGCCGGATCTGACAACTAGGCTATACTATAGAAAAAAAAATTGTAAATCCTTTGAAGATAACACAAGGAACCATCGATCGGGATCCTGTACTGGGCCCTAAGGTTGGCTAATTATGGTGGAGGTAGACCCTTCAGGGGACTCCCCTCTAGCCCTAGGGGGGACCAGCAGCGGCTGGATGACCCCTGAGGCGACCGGATGACCCCTGACGGGGGCCCATCCGATGACCTGCCGCTATGACAGGGGAACTTGGTCCTCGGTTGAATTGGAGGATCAGGGGACAGAGGGAGTCGGAGAGGGTCACAATTGTGAAGGGGAGAAATAGTCACCGAAAGGAGGGGTGGAGGACCACGAGTTAGGTGAGGAAGCCATGGAAGGGAGTAAAGAAAGTCGGAAAGACTGACCTGGAAGAAGAGGGACAACGAAGGTCGAAGGAAGTAGAAGAAGGCTATGGTGGAAGCAGAAGAAGACCAAGGCACGGGAGGGAAGAAGAACTTCGGAAGTGCGAGGAGTTGGGCTAAAGGCGATCCTCCTTTTACCCCTTTTTTCGAAATGTCCCATCCGACTGGATCAGCCATGCGCATGCCTTCCATTGAAGGGGTTGTCCCGGCAACCGCCCGACGCACGAATCACAAGATCCTTTGCTAACGGCAGAACACTGATGATGTCAGTTCAATGATGGTGGTCACCTTTTTATGGAGTCCGAAGGGTTTCTCCCATCCCGAGGAGGATCCCCTTCGGGTTAGGCGGTGGGAGCAAGCGAGGTGATGGCGTTGCGATACCCCGTGCATCCAGCATTAAAGAGCTATCACCTCTAGGGACACGTGTACCACTTAGCAATCAATGATGTATCGGGATCAGCCACCGAGTGACATGGCGCCCTTTTGGTCGAGCGGGAAGCACACCCACACCATCCAAGGGGCGGGGGGGCATCTGGTGTAGCTGATCATGCTCGTTGGTAATAGGCTAACGGGAGGTGCCCACCGTCTTCAACAAAAGCCAAGACCGATGAGACTAAGTAACGAGATCTCCTCAGCCTTAGCCTCGACCTTGGCCCCAGTCCCAACCTCGATCCCGGCCCTGGTCCCGACCTCGACCTCGGCCTCAGCCTCGGTCCTGACCTCGGCCCCGACCTCGGTCCTGACTTCGACCTTGGTCCCGGCCTCGACTTTTCGACCTCGGTCTCGGCCTCGACCTCGACCTCGGTCCCAGCCCCATCTTCGACATCGACCTCAACCTCGGCCTCGGCCTTGGTCCCGACCTTGGCCCCAACCTCAACCTCGGCCTCGGTCCCAACCTCGGCCTCGACCCCGACCTTAGTCTTGGCCAGCCTCGGTGCCTAGGGACCCCACGTGGCCCGGCAGACGCCTGCAACTACCACGTGGCCCATTTCTCCTGCAACTAACTACCATGTGGCCCACCAATCTCCTGCGACCCTGCGTAGCCACTGCCGGTTGCAGTACTCGCCTGATACGATCAGGCCCATCAACCACCTGCGACGCCGCATCTGACAGAGGGATGGCATACCAGGGTACCTCTTACAATCTCAGAAATGATTGTGGCCTATCCCCCACTTGCCCTGTCAGATGTTCTCTGCCAATGGCGGCATCATTGACCCAGCAACCTTCCTGAAGCGGAAAGAGGGACCCCCGAGCAGGGTGGGGGGGGGGGGGAGGATCTGAACTCAAGCTCTCTAGCTATTTTTTATTAGCTCTTTATTCATTGTTTTTGAGTCGCTTACTTGAGCGTCGGAGGATCCCCATCGATGAAACTGTCCTCGAGGACTTTCTTGCAAGAACTTCGTTAAGTAGGAGGCTCTTCGTTACCCTGATGTTCGAGGAACGCAATTTGGTGGCAACAGATTGGCGTGCCAGGTAGGGGGAGATTAGGAGAAGCGACATACCTGCGAAAGCCAATAGCAGATCTCTACCTCCCCACCGAGTAAGGATGATGGTAATACGAACTCAGAAGATCTCCACCATTTGCGCTGGAGGGCACAGTCGAGAACTAGAGCAGCGGGAGACCAGTCTCCCTGCTCCCCATGCCAGCCTTTTGGCTCCTCCTTCACCACAACCCCAGGACGACCGAATCGTCGCCCTTGTCCTGCAAGTCCAATCGCTTGTGACGACGATTTACCAGCTACAACAGCAACCTATGGCCACACAGCAGCATCCAATGCCTAGTCAGCAGTCGACTCGTGGGAGATCTCCCCTGAGAGAGGCTCACCGCCACCGTGCCTCGTTCCGGCATTATCACCGAAAGGCCTCTAAGTGGCTTCGGTCCCTCTCCCGCCACTCTAACGACTCCTTCAAATGGCAGCACGGAAGGGAAACTGAGCGGGTGCATCACCATCAGCACTGCCCCTCCCCGTCCTCAGAATCTTCTTGGGAGGAATCCTTTGACGGTCGGATTGCTCGTCGAGCTGAGCGATGGCTAGAGGAGTACAACAAGCGGCTAGAGAAGCTCAGCTGCAAGATCACCAATCAGTCTAACATGGACTACGACAGTCGTCCTTCACTGTCTCGTCACATTATGAAGGAACCAATATTGACTCGATTCCGTTTCTTGCAACTAGACCCATACGACGGCACCATAGACCTCTTGGACCATCTGAAGAGCTACAAGGTCCTCATGCAAGTCCAAGGAGCGACCAACTCCCTCCTCTGCATCGCCTTCCTAGCCATCCTTCGGAAGGCCGCTCGAGCATGGTATTCCCGGTTGCCATCTCGGAGCATGAACTCCTTTCGACAGCTAGAGAGGGCCTTCCTGGCGCATTTTGATGCATGCCGAAAGATCCCACAGGTGGCCGATAGGCTATTCTTTGTCTAGCAGAAGAGCGGCGAGTCACTAAGGGACTTCATCGCTCAGTTCAAGGAAGTGCTCTTGAGGTTTACAACCTCGATGACTCTCTATGGCCACTCTGGCCTTGAAGCGAGGACTCCATCCTTTTCACTTCACCTACTCTCTCAATAAGAAGCCCTTGAGCACTTACGCTGAATTGCTGAGCCGAGCACAGAAGTACATCCGCATTGACGAGACAGACTCCTCATAGAGGGAAGGCAATGGAGGGTCTAGCAAGAGGCAAGCCCGTTCGAAGCCTAACAAGCCTCGTCCTAAGAGGCCCGAGCTATCCCATTGGCTAGATAATCGACCATGGGCCCTCACCCCAAGAGAGGAGTCATTCACCACCTGCTCGCCTCGATATTCCACATCCTACTAAAGATTAAGGGCGAGTCGTTTCTTCAGCGCCCCACTCCTCTGAAGCCAGGAGCCCCCTGCAGCAAGAACCTCTACTACAACTTCCATTGTGATCACAACCACAATATAGAAGACTGCTTCTAGCTAAAGAAGGTGAACGTGGACCTCATCCAGCGGGGGGTACCTCGGCAAGTTCATCCAGAGGGGAAACCTGGCAGTGCCAGGCCCGTCGATGCCCCCACCTACCTAGGTCAGCATTGACAACGCTTTTATCTCTCAGATGATGACCATGATTTCTTGGAGAGCGGGCGGCACGGCCAAGAGGCCATGAGGGGTTGAGGGGATAGATACTATAATCCCTTTCTCGGAAGGGGACCTAGATAGGGTGGATAATCCTAATGATGATAGCATTGTTGTGTCTATGACGATTGTGAAACACCCTATAAAAAGAATTCTAGTTGATTGTGGGAGCTCGGTCGATGTCCTTAGTTATGATGCTTTTGATCGAATGAGCTTATCTATTGATTCTCTTTGGCCCGTAACCATGCTCCTGATGGGCTTTACTGGGAACTCTGTGAAGGTCGAGGGAGAGATTACCCTCTCGGTCACGGCCGGGACATTGCTGTGCCAGAGCACAATCCTCATTAAGTTCCTAGTCGTCCGAGTCCCTTTAGCCTACAATGCTATCCTTGGACGGCCCAGCCTGAATCTCTTGGACGCCATCATCTCCACCAAGTGACTACTAGTCAGGTTCCCTACCAACACGGGGATCTGGGAAATGTGTGGAGGGAGGAGCCTGGTGTCGTTCTATTACCACGTGGCCCCTAGTCCACAAGCCATAGTCGCTCCCCTAGCACCGGAGTCAGTGGACCCCAAGAAGGCTGAAAGGACGGGAGAGCCTTCTGAGCACCTATTGGCGTTTCCACTAGGGGAGGACCTAGCGAGGATGGTCCGAGTTGGGGTACTTCTCTCCGAGGAGGCAAGAGACCCACTCCTCACTTTCCTTTGGGCCAACTCGGATGTCTTTTCCTGGTCGGCATCCAACATGCAGGGTATACCATCAGAGGTGATCACTCATAAACTCAGCATCAACCCGCAGTGTCGGTCAATCTGATAGAAGAAGAGGAGCTTTGCCCCTGAGTAGCAAAAGGCCATCGATGAGAAGGTCAACAAGCTGATTGCCACCGGCCACATCTAGGAGGTGCATTATCCAGACTGGTTGACGAATGTGATAATGGTTTGCAAGGCTAACGGGAACTAGAGGATGTACATGACTTCACTGACCTCAACAAGGCATGCCCTAAGGATAGCTTCCCACTATCTAGGATCGATCAGTTGTTGGATGCTACATCGGGCCTTGAGACCCTCAGCTTCATGGATGCCTTCTTAGGGTATAACCAGATCAGGATGGACCCAGCAGATGAGGAGGCCACTTTCTTTGTGACCGAGAAGGGCATCTACTGCTACAAGGTAATGCCTTTTGGACTAAAGAATGCAGGAGCCACATACCAAAGGCTGATGAACAAGGCCTTCGAGGACCAGATCGGGCACAACATGGAGTTATACGTGGATGATATGCTGACTAAAAGTGTTCATGCCAATAACCACGTTGTTGACCTAGCAAAAAACTTCGATAACCTCCGTTGATACCATATTAGACTAAACCCCCATAAGTGTGCCTTTGGGGTCACAGCGGGTAAGTTCCTGGGTTTCTTGGTGACCCAGTGAGGAATCGAGGTGAACCCAGATAAGATACGTGCCATCCTTGACATGAGACCTCCACCCAGCAAGAAGGAGGCACAACACCTGACTGAGAGGGTGGCGGCCTTAAGTCGATTCCTGTCGAGGTTGGCTGAGCCGTGCCTACATTTCTTTAGGGCATTGCAGAAGGCAAATGACTTTGATTGGACGAAGGAGTGCCAAAAGGCTTCTGAAGGGCTGGAAGGAGTTCTTGTTGACCCTGCCATTGCTATCAAAGCCGATGGAGGGAGAAGACTTTTCCCTATACCTTGCTGCCTCCCAAGAGGTCGTCAGCTTGGTCCTTATCCACGTGGACTCCGATAGGGCACAGGGACCAATCTACTACACGAGCAAAGTGCTTCACGACACAGAGACCAAGTATTCCAAGACCAAAAAAATTATTTTTGCGTTAATAGTCTCCGCTCAATGTCTCAAGCCCTACTTCCAAGCCTACCCGATCGTGGTGCTCACGGACCAGCCGCTGAAGGTAATCCTATCTCGTCCCAACACCTCCGGTCTGTTGGCAAAGTGGACAGTCAAGCTAGGGGAATTTGACCTATCATTATGATCAAGATCGACCATGAAGTCCCAAGTCTTGGTGGACTTTTTAGTCGAGTGCACCTAGGCTGAGGTGCAGCCGGAAGAGCTCAGCATGGCGCCATCGGCCACCCCTTTTGAGGTGATGGAGGAGGAATGGACCCTCCATGTAGACGGTGCATCAAACTCCCATGGAAGTGGAACGGGCCTCGTACTCGCTAGTCCTGAGGGAATGATGGTCGAGTATGATGCCCTTCGGTTCCTCTTTCCCGCTACCAACAACCAAGCTAAGTACAAGGCACTGCTGGCCAAAATGAGACTTGCTTGGGAGCTCAAAGTAAAGTACAGAGCCTTCACTAATCCCAACTCATCTCCGGCCAGATCGCTAGGGAGTACGAAGCTCGGGACACCACCATGTCCCATTATTTGAGTAAGGTCCGATCACAAGCCTCACTTTTCACTCGCTTCAACGTCAGCTATATCCCTAGGGGTGAGAATGCTAGAGCCGATGTGCTATCCCATCTAGCCACCTCGGCTGACGAGGCCCTGGGGAGGACATCTGTGGAGCACTTGGAGACCCCGAACATCGATGCCATGGAGGAGGTCCTACCAATCGACTAAGAGCTTGCATGGACGGAGGCTTATGTCCAGTATCTCACCGATGGCACTCTCCCTAAGGACCTTGCGGAGGCCAAATTGCTCAAGCAGTGAGCCCCCAAGTTTTTGATGTTAGACGGGTGACTATTCCGAAGGTCCTTCTCTTATCCACTTCTTAAATGTGTTGGCCCTGTGAACGCTGACTATATCCTTCGTGAGATTCAAGAGGGCATATGTGGGAACCATCTAGGGTGCAGAGCACTGCTGGCGTACAATGCTCTGTGACAAAGGTACTACTAGCCCACAATGAAGGAGGATGGCGCTGAGCTAGTCAGAAGGTGCGATAGATGTTAGCGACATGCCAACATCCAGCGATGGCCGACCTCCTAGCTAAACTATTTGTCGGTTCCATGGCCCTTCGCCCAATAGGGAATGGACATCCTAGGACCATTCCCCCCGGCTTTCGACCAGCGAAGATTTCTACTCGTCGCTATTAACCACTTCACCAAGTGGGTGGAGGCCGAGGCACTAGCAAAGATCACTAAGAGTAAGGTGAGGTCTTTCTTCTGGAAGTCCATTATCTGCCGATTTGGGTTACCCACACCCTCATTACCGATAATGGCTGGCAGTTTGATAATGCCCCTTTAGAGAATTCTGTGCTGAGCTGGGCATTTGCCAATGGTTTACCTTGGTCAGTCATCCACAAAAAAATGGAGTGGCCGAGGTAACAAACCATACCATCCTTCAGAGGCTCAGAACACGACTGGATGACTTCAAGGAAAGGTGGGTGGAAGAGCTCGCCAATGTGCTATGAGCCTATCACATGACACCTCGCACTCCCACTGGGGAGACCCCCTTTTGTCTCGTGTTCGGCTCTAAGGCTGTCATCCCCATGGAGGTTGTAATCCCAAGTCCTCGGGTGGAGTCGTATGACGAGAAGGACAACCCAAGATGACTGCGGGCCAACATTGATCTCATTAAGGAGGTACGTAACAAGGCACGACTCAAAATGGTAGCTTATTGCCAGAGGGCCATCAAGTACTACAACACTCGTGTCCCCTCCAAGGTATTTTCCTCCTGGGGGACTTGGTCTTAGATGAGCCAAGGTCTCAAAATCGATGGAAGGACGCAAGCTGTCTCCCAACTGGGAGGGACCCTATCGGATCGCGAAGACTCTACATCACGGAGCGTACCGAATCAAAGGACTCGATGGAACTCCACTCCCCTGATGATGTATGCAACCGACTAATCTTAGGTTTAAGTACCTCATCCTTTTAGCTTATTAAAATAAAGATAGCCTTGAATATCTCATCTCCCTTCGATTAACAAAGATATGTTCAAGTATCTCATCCTTTCAACCAAAGCCTAACCCCGATCGGCACTTAAAGCCCGAGGCCAGCTCGGCACCAAAGCCTAACCCCGTTCGGCACTTAAAGCCCAAAGCCGGCTAGGCACCAAAACCAACCCCAGTCGCCACTTAAAGCCCGAGGCTAGCTCGGCACCAAAGTCCAATCCTGTTCGACACTTAAAGCCCAAGGCCAGCTCGGCACCAAAGCCTAACCCCGATTGGCACTTAAAGCCCAAGGCCAGCTCAGCACTAAAGCCCGACCTCGATCAGCACTTAAAGCCTGAGGCCAGCTTGGCGCCAAAGCCTGACCTAGATCGATGCCAAGACTCGAAGTCAACATGGCCCCGGGAGACCGACACCTGCACCAGAACAAAGCCCAGCCTCTTGGTCGGCCCCAATGCTTGCCTTGAAGTCTACTTCAGCCATAGGCCGAGCCGTTACTCCAGGCTCACTCAAGCTCACAAGGAATAATGAGCTAGCAAAGCTAAGTACCCAAAAAAGACCCAAAGATCGATACTTAATGAAATTTCTTACTTTTCATTACTGGTCGAAAGGTTCACAAAATGCTAACTCAAGTCAAACTTTAGTAAAAGAAAGAAGAAATAAAAAAGAAAGAGTATAAGATGTTCAGGCCTCGGTCGGCACTGACCCATCGTCAGCTGGTCCTGGTGGCATAGCCGACCCTTTCGGCATCTCATTCGGCTCGATGTCGTCGAGGCCAGTGAGGCCGAGGACTCGGCCAACCTTCTCCTTGCCATCCTGGAAACCAAGGTGGTAGGCGCTAGTGAAAGCCTCGGCCAGCTCGTCCTCGAAGGCCGTAGACCTTCGAAAGTCATCTACCATGTTGACCGCCCTCTCCTCAGCAGCGGCAGCCCTCTCCTCGATAGAGATGGCCCTCTCTTCCATCGCTCGAGCTGCTGCCTCCCTTTCGGCCGCACTAACATTAGCTAAACGGGCAAACTTGATGCAGGACCGATTCGCATGCAAGTAAATTTTATATGATTAATGATTGCAGTTGATTAGTCTTCCAAAGTAATAGCCTAAGAGGGATTCGAAAAAATCATAGTAACTCCACATGCGAAATAGTTCCACAGAAAATAAAGAAGAAAGACCGCCGAGGCTAAGAAGCTCTGGTAGGGTTTGCTCTCCTTCAATAAAGTTACTAATAGATTAGAGGGGGTGTACCTGGCACGAGGGAAAGATCAAAGTGCTAAAGGGGTCACTCTGCCTGACGGATGCGCCCTAAATGACCAAGGCTCAAGCTCACAGATCTGCAGCCAAGTATCCGCTGACCTGAATGATGATCACCTTGAATCCTAGATTCATGGTTACTGAGGGATCTGCAAGATCACCATACAAGGGCTAATAAGAAAAGAAAAAATTAGAATAAAGATAAAAAGATGAAAAAGAAGTGGAGAAGGACATGAAGGCGACCAAGGGTCCTTGGATGTCCCCTAGATAGGAGGGTGGCGGCTAGGGCTCTTAGGCGGCTGCTTGGAGGGATGCAAGGGGCAGCTAGAGTTTGGGGCATCCACTGGTGGATGGCAAGAAGGCAGCTAGGGTTTAAGGTTGAAAGGCTTGGATGCAGGCATGCACAGGAGCAAGAACACAAGAACACAAAGGAAAATATGACTCAAAATAACTGATTGAATATATTGATTGATTAAAAGGTTCGATGTTTTTTCATACAAGAGGGTCTCTTTTATAGGATAAGAGACTTGGGGCCCAAGTAAATACAAATATAAAAATAAAAAGAGGCACCCTTTTTCATGAAAGAAAATTCAAAATAATTCAAAATTGGCATCCACTTTCTTTCTAAAATATGGATTAAGTGGCTCCGTTTGAATTTGAATACATGAAAGAAAATTTAAAATTTAGTAATTTGGGGTGGCCATATTGGGCGTCCTTCACTTGCTTCTTTGGGTTGAAATCAGGGTTAAAATTTTTAAAGAACTGGGCAGCAATATGGGCATCCTTCACTGCTGCAATTCAAGACTAAAAATTTAAATCTGGGCGGCATGCATTTGGGCGTCCCTTCACTGCTTCTATGTATAGGCCTTGTCTTCTTCTTCTCCTCTTGTAAGCTAAATAAACTTACTATAAAACTCACATTAAAATAAATTGAACTTATAGGATTCAAATTAAAATAAACTGAACTGGATGGGACTCAAATTAAAATAAACTAAACCTAATTTCCTAACTCAAGACTTGAATCAAAACTAATCAGATATCCACAAAGGGTTAAGAATCCTCTGCCTGATCTTGGTGCCCGCACTAATTCTCCTAGGGTGGAAAGAACTCGACTCCATCGAGTATGGGTCGTTCTGGCTCTGGTGTCTCTCTAGTAGGTTTGGGTCGAGGCACTGCAAGTCCTCTCGAGTAATCCATGAATCGTCAAATTCGGGGCAACCCTACCATTGGACCAGGTGGCATTGATAACTGTGGTTCTAAGTCG
Source organism: Calamus simplicifolius (assembly GCA_900491605.1). NCBI lineage: Eukaryota > Viridiplantae > Streptophyta > Magnoliopsida > Arecales > Arecaceae > Calamus > Calamus simplicifolius. Next base: position 1,015,727 of record UESW01004246.1, read on the forward strand.
TAATGGCTTGATCATCTAGGATACGCTCGATCCACTCTTCTTGCTCAAGCAAAATTGGTGGTGGACACTCTTGGGTAGGTTCGCTCATGAAAGGAGGGTTAGGTCCAAAGTAATCACTAGGAATCGCTGCCGGTTCCTTATACTCTACTAGATTTGCAATATTGAAGGTTGAACTAATGCTCTAATTTGAGGGCAGATCTAGCACATAGGCATTGGATCCTACCTTCTCTATCACTTTAAAGGGGCCAGCTTCATGAGCGTAAAGTTTTTTAACGGTCCTTTGTGAAAATCGTTCAAGCCTAAGCCTAACCATGATAGAATCCCCTACACTGAACTCTTTGGCTCTTCTTCGGGAGTTAGCCATCTTTTATAAGTTTCATTACTTAAATTTATTTTATGGCTAATGTCCTTATGTAAGTCTCTGATATACTGTGCAAATGCTTGTGCGGACTCTGAGACTCGTGTGTGGAGGAATAAAGGAATTAAATTAAGTGGATGATTAGGCTTGTACCCATGGACTATCTCAAATGGACTCTTGCCCGTAGACCTGTTCACTGAGCTATTGTAGGCGAACTCTGCATGGGGTAGCAATAGATCCCACGTTCCTAGGTGTTCGCCTATAAGGCACCTAAGAAAGTTTTCTAGACTATGGTTCACCACTTAGTTTGTCCATCCGTTTGGGGGTAAAAGGCTATAGAAAAATTAAGTTTGGTCCCTAACAGATGCCATAGCATTTTCCAAAAGTAGATGGTGAACCTAATATCCCTATAGAAATAATGGTCTTGGTAGGCCACGGAGATTAACCACACTGTCTAAGAAAAGTCGGGCTACTCTAGATGCATCAAAGGTTTGTGAACCTGAGATGAAGTGTGCCATCTTAGAGAACCTATCGACCACTAATGAGTCATGCTTCTTTTGGGTCTCAGGTAATCCTAGAATAAAGTCCATACAAGGGTCTTACCAAGGATGATCAAGCATTGGCAAAGGAGTATATAGACCGGTGTTCTGCTTCTGCTATTTTACAATGGCACAAGTTCGACATCGGGCTACTATTAGGGCAACGAGCCTTATTAATCATGACCAGTAAAATTGATCCTCTATCGCTAGGATAGTCTTATCTCTTCCAAAATGATCAGCTAATCCCCAGCATGCGTTTCTCAAACTAAGAACTCTCTAAGTGACATCCTAGAGATACAAAGTCTATTGCCTCTAAAAGGGTAACCATCTGGATGGTATAATCTCCACTGGTACTGGATGGTCCTAACCAAAGGGTCTTATGAATTTTACCAAAGTCAGGGTAGGTTCATACTCATCTTTTATCGAATTGAACCCTATAACTTCGGTGCTAACAAAACAACAAAGACTTACGGCTTAAGGCATCTGCTATCTTATTTTCTAACCCAGCACGGTGTTTCTAGACAAAAGTGTATGCATGAATGTATTCAACCCATTTCCATGCCTAGAATTAAGCTTCTTTTAGGAGTTCAAAAATCGGAGTGCCTCATGATCAAAAAATAAAACAAACTCCTGTGGCAGTAAGTAATGTCTCCAATACTAAGGGCCTGTACTACCGCATAGAATTCTTTATCATAGGTAAAATATCTATGTTTAACTTCATTTAGTTTTTCACTAAAGAAAGCTATGGGATGATTTTCTTGGCTTAACACTCCACCTATACCTACTCCCGACGCATCGCACACAACCTCAAACACCTTAGAAAAGTCTGAAAGTATAAGTATGGGTGCATGAGTCATCTAGGAAGGCGTTATTAGCTGATTTAGTCCACTCAAAATTGCCCTTCCTAATACAATCAGTGATGGGTGCGATGATGGTGCTAAATCTCCTAATGAATCTCCTGTAAAAGGTTGCTAGGCTATGGAAGCTGTGGACATCGTGGACATTCATGGGTACTGGCCACTCTACGATCGACCTAACCTTTTCAGGATCTGCTGAGACACCTTCTGGGGTTACCACAAAACCTAGAAAGATAACCCTATGCATCATGAAATCACACTTCTTAAGGTTTGCATAAAGGATATTCTCTCTAAGAGTCTAATAGATTAATCTGAGATGATTAAGATGGTCCTCTTTGGTCTTGCTATAAATTAATATATCATCAAAATAGACCACTAAGAATTTTCCCATATACTCTTTCAGGAACTGATTCATGATTCTCATAAATGTACTAGGTGCATTTGAAAGCCCAAAAGGCATCATGGCCCATTCAAACAGACAATCTCTAGTCTTAAATGCAGTCTTCCACTCATCCCTAGTCTAATTCTAACATGATGATAACCACTCTTAAGGTCTATCTTGGAAAAGATGGTGGCACCCGCCATCATGTCTAACATGTCATATAATCTGGGGATAGGGAACCTATATTTGATAGTGATTTTTTGATGGCCCTACTATCCACGCACATTCTCTAGGTACCATTCTTCTTAGGGGTTAAGAGTATAGGAATTGCACAAGGGCTTAAGCTCTCCCTAATGAATCCTTTCCTAAGTAATTCTTCCACTTGTTTCTGTAGTTCTTGATGCTTAGTGGGGTTCATCCTATAATGAGGAAGGTTTGGGAGGGTGGATCTTGGGATCAGGTCAATGGCGTGTTGGATGTCTCTCAGGGGTGGTAATTGATCAGGCAACTCTTCAGGGAAGACATCCTTAAGTTCCTCTAGGGTCTCAATTACTTCAGTGGGTTGTTTCTTTTGGACTGATTCATGGATCTCTTTAGTGGTCAAAATCCAAATAGAGTTACCCTCAGTGATGTTCTTTTCTAATTCCTTAGCTTTAATCAGATTAACTCTTGGCTTGCTATCCATAAGGATACTACATCCTTTCTTGATTGGGTCCCTAGGTGGAACTGGATGTATTACATACTTGTTTCCATTGTGTTTAAAAGAGCAGATGTTTGATCGATCAAATAAGTGGCATCGTGATCGTAAAGCCAAGATCAATCTAATATAATACTACTAACACCCATAGGAATTATATCGCACCCCATCTTTTCTTCATAATTTTGCAATTTGATTAGTATTTGGCATCTAGACTTGACTGGGATAGAGGTGGAATCTACCCACGAGACCTTATAGGAACTAGGATGAGGAACTATGGTCAATCCTAATGATTTAACTGTATTGGCAAAAACGACATTGACATAACTTCTGCTATCAACTATTGTCTTGAGCACCTTATCCTCTATCTTAACAAAAGTCTGTAGGATGTTAGTCTACGACAATCTTCTGGTCCTTAGTTTGAGTTTGGATCAAGATACATCTAACCACTCCTAGTAGATAGATCTTTAGAATCAAATATTTCCTCCTCTTCATCGTACTCATCTATTAGATGGGTATCAGCCTCATAGACCTCTCCCTCAGGCTCAACTAGGGGTTCAGACTTAGTCTTAGGTAACTCATCTATATGAAGGGATTTGACTGGGCATTAGCTGATCATATGCGCTAGTTTGTTGCATCTAAAGCATTTGATCTGGGGGTTGGGATTTCTCTATACCTCTATAGATTTGCCCTTATTCTCTTTCTATGGTATAGGGGTGCTATTCTGGGGTCGACTCAACTCGGTTCGGTTTGTACTAGGTCAGCTAGTTTGGGTCGACTCGGGTAAGTTTGGCGAGGGTCTAAGTATTGGGTAGGTCTGGGATGACTAGGATAGGCCTGGCTAGATCCTGGATATGGGCTAGGGCTCTTGGTAGCCTGATCTACGATAGGGTGGCCTCTCTGAAAATGTCCATAATCCCTCGCAACTTGGTAAGCTTCTTCTAAATAATGTACCCTTTTCAGGTAGAGTTCTCTTTGAATATTTGCTCACAGGCCATACCTAAACTTGGATAAGGTGACTTCCTCAAACTGAACGATATTACACCTCGTGGTATACTCTTGGAATATAGCAATTTGTTCATTCACATATTTGCTATCATGAATTAATCCATGCCATTGGTCCAATAGGCTCTGGTCATACGATGTGGGGACATAATTGGATCAAAGTCTAGTCTTCATGGTATGCTAGGTGACTATGGGGTCCCTACACTCTAGTGCTTGCCTTCGCTATATAGTGGCCCAGTATAACCTAGCCTATCTTATTAACTGAGCTTGGCAAATCTAAACTTACACTCCTCAGACATATCATATCAGTCAAAGTACTGGTCCATCTCTTCCTCCCAATCTAGGTAGTCCTTAGGGTCCATAGAGCCATCGAAAGTAGGTGCTTCAAGTCTGACACTTCTAAGGGCTCTTTTTTCTTGGTCTACTGCCTCATGATTGGGTCTCCTAGGAGGACATCTAGGACTGGATCAGGTCGAGGTGGTCTCCTAGGCCCATCCCCAAAGTGAGGATCATGATGTGGAGGTTCCCTAGGGTTTGGCCTTATATAGAGGTCAGGCTGTTGGGCTCTCCTAGGATGAGATGGGGTCTCATGATTAGACTTAGTGTGGGCCTCACGGGCTTCTTCTAGGATGCCTAACCTAGTTTCGACTTGATCAAACATGAACCCTAATCTAGCCTTAGATTGCTTGATATTTTTATTCATTTGGGCTAGTTGTTCAGTAATGATCCTTAAGTGATCCTCAATGTTTTGATTAGCCATGGGTTCAGCCTATAATGGAGGTGGTGACGGGCAAAAAGATGCTCCTGATCTAGTGCACATGCAAGCACAATTAAGCACGTAAGACTCAGACTGACTCGGACTACGGTATGCTAGACCTAGTCATCCAGAGTAAAGGATTTAGCTTAATGCAAGCCAATCTAATAGTAACTCTTCAATTGGCCAGTTGGGACAGGTGGAAAGAAGGGAGGCTCCTCCGCAAATTATAGGTGCCTAATTAGAATAACCCAACACTCCGCTTAAGTCATTTGACGTTTGACCTTCCTTCTAGATATCAATTTCATAGCACATGCCAGATTGATTTGTACTAGTCTCCTCCAGTACACTAGACCAACTATTGGTGTCCCTAGCCCTCTAGGGCAAATGTCAATTAAAGTTGCTACTCAGTTTTAGATTAGAGGCTTGGGATTGGAATGCATGAGTGATTATTTTGGGCCAAGAAAGGGGTCTCAGTCCCTCCCTTATCTGACATCAATGAGAGCCCTTAAGAGTAATTTAATGCAGATGAATGACATGTAAAACACAAACCCTAATCCAAAATCTACAAATAGCAATAAATCTCAGAAATTATTTTTTTCACAGATTGAACTAAATCCTTAAAAATTAATAAAAAATACCTTCAATTATATTGAATTCAGAAAATAAATTTTGTAATTTTTTCATGTGTATGCAAGCAGAAATAATTTGATTAACAAAATCTCAAGAATTTTTATATTTTCTATGAGTAATCAGGCATGCAATTAATTCACAGATTGAATTAAATTCTTAAAAAATAATAAAAAATACTTTAAATTATACAAATCTAGAGAAATAAATTTTGTAATTTTATGATATGTATATAGGTAGGAATAATTTAATTAATAGATAATATACTGATAATAATGTGAATTAAAAATTAAGCCCTAACCATGCTCTGATACCAAATTGATGCAGGACTGATTCGCATGTAAGTAAATTTTATAATTAATGATTGTAGTTATTAGTCTTGCAAAGTAATAGCCTAAGAGGGATTCAGGAAAACTCATAGTAACTCTGCACGTGAAACAGTTCCACAGAAAAGTAAAGAATTCGACCATCGAGGCTAAGAGGCCCCAATAGGGCTTGCTCTCCTTTAATAAAGTTACTAGTAGATTAGAGGGGGTATACCTAGCATGAGAGGAAGATCAATGTGCTGAAAGGGGTCGCTCTGCCTGGCGGATACGTCCTAGATGATCAAGCTTCGAGCCCATGAATCTGCGGCCAAGTATCCACTGACCTGGATGACGATCACCTTGAATCCTAGATTCATGGCTACTGAGGAATCTGCAAAGCGAAGAAGGAGGTGGGGCGGTCGAGGGTCCTTGGGCATCCCCTAGATGGGGCCAAGCGGTGGCTAGGGCTCTTGGGCGGCTGCTTGAAGGGGTGCAAGGGGTGGCTAGGGTTTGGGGCATCCACTAGTGGATGGCAAGAAGGTGGCTAGGGTTTATTAAGGTTGGGCGGCTTGGATGCAGGCATGCACAGGAGCAAGAACACAAGAATACAAAGGAAAATATAACTCAAAATAATTGATTGATTATATTGATTGATTGAAAGTTTCGATGTTTTTTCATATAAGAGGGTCTCTTTTTTAGGATAAGAGACTTGGGGCCCAAGTAAATATAAATATGGAAATACAAAGAGGCACCCCTTTTCATGAAAGAAAATTTAAAATAATTCCAAAATTGGTGCCCACTTTCTTCCTAAAATATAGATTATGTGGCACCCTTTGAATTTGAATACATGAAAGGAATTTAAAATTTAGTAATTTGGGATGGCCATATTGGGCGTCTATTGGTCCAGATAGCAACCCAAGAGGGGGGATGAATTGGGTTTTTCAAAAATTTACACTCTTTTGAAAAAAACCCCCAGTGAAAATAAAGACTTAGATTCACATAAATTAAAACTGAACAAGCACAAATAGAGAGTTGAAGATAAAGAGACAATCACGGCAAACACAGGAGATTTTATAGTGGTTCGGTGTACCTACACCTACGTCCACTCCCAAGTACCTCTTGGGTCCACACTATAATCAAACTGATTACAGCAGAGTTGTTTTGCAAGCTCACAACTCGAACTTGTTATTTTTCCGGTGCACAACGAACCCAGCTAGTTTTCAAGGTTCACCAGCACAAAACCTATCACCACAAGCTAATGCTTGCACAAGGCTAACAGCCTCATCTGAATCAATCACCAGATTAACCCAGCAAACAATATTTGTTTTTACAAGATAAACAGCTCCTCCAATGAGCAAATATACAATAATAAAACAATAATAAGAGGATAGGAATCAAAGCCTGATTCGCAGATCTTGGTGGCTTCTTCCTTCTCTTCCTTTGAATGGATCTTCCTTCAAGATGCTCTTGAGACTCAGAAGATCAGAAAACTAGGGCTTCTTTCTTCTCTTGAGATTTCTTCGAAATAGAACAGCAAAAGCTTGGAATCTCTCTCTCTTCTTTTGGAGAATCAGTATGATCTTTCCTTACAAGTTTTCCCTCTTTTCTTTTCTGATAGATCTCAAAGATTTATCTCTATTCTTTTCTTTTTGCCTTTCTTGTCTCTTATTTTGGGATGCAACAAACCCTCTTCTTATAGATCCCGATTAATCCATAAATAGTTTGAAACTATCCGTTAGAAACAAGTGTAAGAAAGATTAGATCCATAAATAATAATAGCCGTTGGGATTAAAATAGATAAAGATAAAGTTTAGAGTCGTTCTGACAGTTCTGGAGTCGTGTCTGACATTCTGGAGTCGGCTCTAACTTTTCTGGAGTCGGCTCTAACTCGAAATTCTTTAATCCGCTCGATCTGGAGTCATCTCTGACTTTTCTGGGGTCGACACAAAATTCTTCTGGAGTCGACTCTAACAGTTTGGGAGTCGACTCTAAGTCGTGGCCTGAAAAATCATCGTTCTGTCTTTTCTGTTGGAGTCGGCTCTAATAGTCTCGGAGTCGACTCTAAGTCTGTGCCATTTTATGGAGTTGACTCTGCGATTCCATGTGTCGACTCTAATGTCTGCAATCTTACCTTGACATTAGATTCGAACCATAACTTGATTTGACTCTTGATTTTGATTATCAAATCGACTTATAATCTGAAAAACTTAATCAAAATCATTAGTAACTTCAAATGTTATACTCAAATAGTTTTGTTAATCATCAAAATCCTCAATTGGGTCAACAGCATCCTTCACTTGCTTCTTTGGACTGAATTCAGGGTTAAAATTTTTAAAAGAACTGGGCTGCAATATGGGCATCCTTCACTACTATAATTCAGGGGTAAAAATTTAAATCTGGACGGCATGCATTTGGGCATCCCTCCACTAGTTCTATGTGTAGGCCTTGTCTTCTTCTTTTATACTGATATCTCCTCTTGTAAGCTAAATAAATTTACTACAGGACTCGCATTAAAATAAATTAAACTGGACAGGATTCAAATTAAAATAAATTGAATTAGATGGGACTCAAATTAAAATAAACTAAACCGAATTTCCTAACTCAAGACTTGAATCAAAACTAATCAGATATCCACAGAGGGTTAAGAATCCTTTGCTTGATCCTGATGCCCGCACCATGCAGATTCTCCTCCGATAAGAGCTCATGGCAGTGAGGGATCTCGGTGGTCAGCAGCTGGTGGAACACCTCCTTGTCCCTCGGGACCACCAACTAGTTTTTGTTCGGACCCATGTTCGAGACCTCCTAGATCGGCCTCACCTCGAGGTCCACGAAGAAGAAGCGGGTCTTCCATCCTTTGACAGATGAAGGAAGGCCAAGT
>UESW01004247.1:0-19985 GCA_900491605.1 Calamus simplicifolius
ACTAGAGCTTCCTAATATTTTCCCCATCAGGCCTTCAGCTCGTGATTTTCTGGTGATATTCCTGCCGAGCGTTTAGACTACATTCGGAGATCTATTGCGGAGGAGGTTCGGCAGGACGTTCGTCAGGAGGTTCGGCAGGAGGTCAAGCACGAGTTCGAGCAGCGTATGCGAGGCCGGGATTAGGAGCTTGCAGACGTGCGAGATCAGATGCGTCATTTGCAGGATATGGTTAGCCACTGTCGCAGGGTCTCCAGCCTCCACGTGATCGCTCAGATTCTTGATGAATTTTTTTTTCTTTTTATATGTTGTACATGAAAACTTTAAAATTTTAATATATAAATTATTTTGGAAATTGAATGATTATGTTTGGATCAATATGAGTGAAGAATGTTTCTATCAATATTTAAATGTAACGAAATTGTATTAACCGTTTTAATTTTTAATATTTTATTTTTTTAAAAAATTTAATTAGCGACGCATTAGCGACTGAAATTGCATCGCTAATATTTTTAAAATATTATTATTAAATATTGCGACACAATGACCTAGCGTCACAATCATTTAAAAAAAAATTAATAGCGACGCATTAGCGACTCAAATTGCATCGCTATTATCTCTAAAATTATTATTAAATATTGCGACGCAATGACATTGCGTCGCAATATTTAAAAAAAAATTTTCTTAGCGATGCATTAGCGACTCAAATTGCGTCGCTATTATATCTAAATATTATTATTAAATATTGCAACGTAACTAAATGCGTCGTAATATTGCGACGCAATTGAATGCGTCGCAATATTTAATAATAATTTTAAAATATTAAAAATTAGTTTTAAATTTAGCGACACATCTGGATGCGTCGCAATATTGCGACTCATTGTTGCATCGCAGAGAGTCGCAATATTGCAACGTAATTGCGATAAATTTATATTGCGACGAACATCTGAGCGACGCCGTCATTGCGTCGCTATTGCGTTGCAATAGCATGTTTAGCAACGCAATTACGACGCATTTGGGCGTCGTAATATTTTTTTTCCTGTATGGGACATGAACCTCTATTGAATTTCTTATACCACATGAAAATTATCCATGATCAGGAAACCTGAGAATCAAAATTTGCAATTATATCAAAGAGGATTCTTCAATGTACAATTTTGGTTTTCTTTGCCGATAATAAGATAAATAAATACTATATATTTTTCCCTATGCACTTGCTCACTGTAAGTATAATGCACAGAAACAAACATATGCATGTATTCTTTCTAAACCCACTTAATATATAGAAACAAACACCTCCTACCAGTGCTCAAAAACTGCATCCTTAAAGTGTTCATGTAGCAACGACACTAGATTCAGGAAGAATACCCAACACTATGCATTTAGTTGAATACTAGGTATCATGCACATGTTTAGTAAAAGTCACTTCTTTCAAGCTAAAAATCTTTTGCCTTCTTAAAAAAAGGGAACAAACATATTCTAAGCAGAAAGTTTAATTTTTCATAGTAACAGATGAATAGCTTATAATCTACATCAATTAAGATTGAAGTCTGCCATGTGATTGTAAGGTGGTTCCAGTTTTTTGGCAACAAAACAGAAGTTTCTCATTGGCCCAAAGAAGGTTGCAATGCAGACACTTGTTTTGGCAACAGAAGAATCCAAAAAACATAAATAATGAAGGCAACAAACAATTCCATTTGCAGCAAATGAACAGTTATAACACCTTTTCATAACCCTTACAGCTATTAGATATAGCCTGTTAATGAATCGTTGATAAAAACTTTAAAATTAGCCATGTATGTGTGACACAAATTCCATCCCATTAACTGTTCTCAAACCCAGTCTTATGCATAATAAATTAAAGGACTGTGCTACCTAAACACTTCAATTTTTGAGATTCTAGAATTCCAACACTCCTTGACAATTGAACACAACATAACATAACACCCTGTAGAACTCCAAAAATGGAGTGTCCTACCTACAATAGCTAAAAATATTGTAACTTGGAATTGCTTTTTCAATCATCTTGTCAAAAAATCCTCTTACTACAACTGATGATACTTCGATGCTCAACCATGTTACTACAATACTATTAAAATAGTTCATTTAAAGAATCTGGACTCTTCTAGGGAAATGCCAGATATATTTACTCTTTCTCTGATGTTATTATCACATGAAAAATGAGTTTTCTTAATTGAAGGGGCAATTTATCTAGTCAACTGCTGCCATACATTGGCACATCATATTTTATTTTTATAAATTTTATTGTACAGAAGTTTCCTGGTGAAGGATTGTCGAACACTGGAATATTTAGCATCCATGCCAAATGTCTCAGCAGCACCGCTAAAAGTGCTCTGACCAACATGCGATAAGTTTTTCTCTTTACTTTCCCTATAAATGCTCAACTAGAACACCGAACTTAGGACTTTGTATATCAAGCTCTCTTCACTCAATTAGAGCAACAACCTGAGAGAGGCCAACTTTGAAAAAGGAGCATTCATACAGTCAGTAAATTAAACAGTATGGTTTATATGATCAGCCCTTCAGATCAAGAAATGATAGTTTCAAGAGCTACTCAAGAACAAGAATGAATTAAGTTACTAATCTCATTCCATGGTAGTTTCTTAACAACAAACTTTCTTTTAGGACTACGCTCGGCCATTTATAGGGCTATAAATAAAGAATAATTTAACCTGATGATATCTTTCCTTTTCTACTTTATTTCATTTCATGAAAACACATCCACATTCATCTTTTGCGTGTTCATACAAACACTTGCCAAGTTTGGCAAAAAAAATTGTCAACCCAAAAAGAAGATGTCACGCCCCAGACCCTATATTGGATCTAGGGGTGGCAACCCGCCGCATGCCTGGCATGCAAGGCGTCCCAAAATATAACATTTAATACAAAAAGGGGTATTAACAATGTATCGTCCAATTTAAATGGTTCTTAATCATAATCATAGGTTTTAGGCTACATGCCCATCATACATAAGTTACTGGGGTTACAACAAAATGTTGGATCTTAATTTCCTCTGAATGAAGCTCCAACTACCCCAGATCCCATTCTTCAGTCCTGTGGCTCTGAAAAACATTGTAAGATTTATATGAGCTTACACTCAATAAGTAAGCCTACTATTATATAATCATTTCGTCAAGATATTATCAAACCACATTTTCATGTATAAAACTTTCAATTTCAAATACATTCATCATGTTATCAAAACATGTATATCATCAGCTCAAATAATTTTGGAAGCTTAATATAATAACTGCTGAAATATGCAATGTAAACAAACCCACTGTATTCATATAATTATTATTTCCTTATGTGTCCCACGGCCCTACAACACCCATCTGGTGCATCACTCTTTAATGTCCCCTAAGAGGAAGGGTCCTGGTACCAGCGTTATGCCATATATCATAATCAATCACAACACATCCTCTAGATGTGTGTGCGTTATGCAATATATCAATCACATCACATCCTCTAGATGTGTGTCCTCCACATATCTCCCCTGTGGAGATGGGTCCCGTATCTCTTGGCATTTCATATCGTTTCACATCATATGAGAACCGCGGCGACACATATCATCATCATATTTGCATGTAGCGCATCATGCATCATCATGAGCATAAGCTCCTCATATCACATATAGTGGTTTGTACATTCATAGCATAAAATATCAATAATACCAGTATATTTTGCAAAGCCAAAATAATCACATCATTCAATTTTGCACATTTATAATCCATTACTTTGCAAAATATTAGTAATCACATATAATTATAACAGATACCCAATTGTATAACAAAATTCCATTTTGTCTTATTTTTTTCCAAATAATACAATATATCCATAATTTTATATCTAATAAATTATGAAAATTATAATAAATGGCTTACTTACCTCAGTACGCTAATTCCAAACTGTAAATCAGCTATGTGGACATCTGGTTACCTACAGCATTAATTTTCACAATTAAATCTCAAAAATTGGAACAATGCAGCATCCCCTAAGGTCTACCAGTCTAATCCTGGGCCCAACTTTGGGCTCGAATATCTCTCAATATATAAGCCCGAATGGGAAAATAAAAATATCCTGAGAAACTAGAATCAACGCCGAATCGGGCCATATTTTTATTTATCCAATCCCGGCCCATTACAGGGCCCAAAATGTAGTCCCAAAATAGCTCGTAGTCGGCCCAATAGGGCCCAACGTGGGACGGCCCAAGCCGGCCCACGTCTCTTCCTTCTCCCCCGCCTCCTCCCCTGTTTCACCCGAAACAGGGGGAGGCTGTGCCGGCGGCCAGGGCCGCCGCCGGCCAAATTCTGGGTGGCCCGGCCGTCGACGACCGGGCCGCCGCGCCAGCTCCCTCTCCTCTCTATCTCCCTCAAATTCTCTCTCTCTCTCTCTCGCTCGATTCACGGTACGCGACTCGTGCCGGTGGCACGGCCGGCCAGATCCTCATGGACGGTCGCCCGCCGCCGGTGAGGTCTCCTGGCAGACGCTCAGGCCCGACGAGGCATCGGGCACTCCGCCGGGCCCGAACCAAGCCGTGAACCGGCTTGGTTCTCTCCCTTTCTCTCTGTCTCTCTCTCTCAATCTCTCTGTAATTCTCCCTTACCTGTGGCCGGTGCCGGGGGAGAGCTCGTGGAGAAGGAGGGGTGCTCCCCCCTCCTTAAATAGCGGCGAGGGGAGGGTTATCCCCTCCCCTGTACCCATGTGAAGGGGGCGCGTCGGCGCCCCCCTTCCTTGATTGGCTGCGGCACCCCCTTGCCGCAGCCGTCAACAAAGGCGGAGGAAGGGGGCGGCGCCCCCCTTCCTCCGTCAACAATGGTGGATCCTCACCATGTGAGGATCCGTCGGACGAACAGGGGTTCACATTCTTTCCTCCTTATAAAAATTTCGGCCTCGAAATTGGTGTACTTCAAATAACATTTAGAATCCAAGCTTTGATCATATGATTAATCTTCTTTCCAATTACATATGCTATGTTACAAACAATTGAGGATATTTTTCTTTAATTTCTTCCTCAAGCTCCCAAGTAGCTTCCCTCTCAGAATGGTTACTCCGTCTTAAAACTTGATCCTTGCGGTCCACAATACGCACAGGATGCTCCTCATACGTTAGATCCTTCTTAACTGCATGGGCTCAAACTGTATCACATGGCTGGGGTCAGGAATGTACTTTCTCAACATAGATACATGAAATACATTGTGTACCCTAGAGAGTGCCGGAGGTAATGCCAGGCTATAAGCCACCTCCCCTACTTTGCTTAGAATCTCAAATGGTCCAATGTATCGTAGACTCAGTTTACCTCTAATCCCAAATCTCATCACATTTTTGGTTGGTGATATCTTCAAGAAGACATGATCTCCAATTTGAAATTCTAGCTCCCTTCTTCTCACATCAGCATAGCTCTTCTGTCGGCTCTGAGCTGTGCAGAGTCGTCCCTTGATCAGTTGCACCTTCTCTACTGTCTGTCGAATCAGCTCAGGGCCCAACAATTTTCTCTCCCCACATCATCCCAACATAAGGGAGATCTGCATTTTCTACCATACAAGGCCTCAAATGGAGCCATCTGGATACTGGCCTGGTAGCTGTTATTGTAAGCAAATTCCACTAAAGATAAGTGGTTGTCCCAAGCACCACCCAAGTCCATCACACAGGCTCGCAACATGTCCTCCAGGGTCTGTATGGTTCTCTCAGACTGCCCATCTGTCTGGGGATGGAAGGCTGTGCTGAAGTTCAATTTGGTCTCCAGAGCTCTATGAAGACTCTTCCAGAATTGGGACACAAACCTAGTATCCCTATCTGATACAATAGATACGGGAATACCATGAAGCTTCACAATTTGCTCAATATACATGTTGGCCAATCTCTCACTGGAGATCCCAACTCTGAATGGCAGGAAATGGGCTGACTTCGTCAATCTGTCTATAATGACCCATACCGCATCATTGTTCTGAGGGGTCTTAGGCAGACCAGTCACGAAGTCCATAGTGATCTTCTCCCATTTCCATTGTGGAATCATCAGAGATTGAAGGGGTCCCGCAGGCCTTTGATGCTCAGCCTTTACTTGCTGACATACCAAACATTTGGCTACGTACTGAGCAATCTCGCTCTTCATTCCTTTCCACCAAAAGTTTTCTTTTAGGTCCTTGTACATCTTGGTACCTCCTGGGTGCACCATGTAAGGAGAATAGTGGGCCTCCTTCAGAATCTTGCTCTTAGTTCCACCACATTTGGCATACAGAGCCTACCATCAAATCTCAGGGATCCATCCTCTATTATAGTAAATTCATTCTGAACCCCTGACTTCATGGCTTCTTTAATCTTTTGCAGGTCCAAGTCTTCTTTCTGGGAGGACTTGATCCTGTCTAACAGAGTTGGTTGGAGTACAAGTGCTGCTACAAGTCCATCGGACCGTTGTACTCGCAATCCAACCTCCAGCTTCTCAAGATCCCTCTGGATGTGAGGCTGAGAGGTGATCATAGAACCAACTCCGAGGAGGACTTCCTACTCAAGGCATCAGCTACCACATTGGCCTTCCCTGGATGATAGTGCAGGTTCAGGTCATAATCTTTTAGTAGCTCCATCCACCTCCTTTGCCTCAAGTTTAACTCCTTCTGAGTGAAGATGTACTTCAGACTTTTGTGGTCTGTGTACACATCATGCTTCTCCATATAGATAATGCCGCCAGATCTTTAAGGCAAAAATCACAGCAGCCAACTCCAGGTCATGAGTTGGATAATTTTGCTCGTATGGCTTTAGCTGTCTGGAGGCATAAGCTATCACCTTCTCATTTTGCATCAGAACACATCCCAATCCCTTCCGAGAAGCATCCGTGTATAGAGTGAATCCTCCAGATCCTGACGGAAGGGTAAGGACGGGGGCTGACACTAGGCGTTGTTTCAGCTCCTGAAACTTCTCTCACACTCCTCAGTCCAGTCAAACTTCGCTTGCTTTTGGGTCAAGCGAGTCAGGGGTAGAGCAATGCGAGAAAAGCCCTCCACGAATTTGCGATAATATCCAACCAGCCCCACGAAGCTTCTGACTTCAGATACATTGGAAGGTCGACTCCAATTTACAACTGCCTCGATCTTCTTTGGGTCCATAGTTATGCCATTTTTAGATATTACGTGACCCAAGAATGATACTTGGCTCAACCAGAAGTCACATTTCTGCAACTTGGCATAAACTTTTTCTCCCGAAGGGTTTGCAGAACAATCCTCAGGTGGTCCATATGCTCCTTCTGGCTTTTAGAATACACCAGGATGTCATCAATGAACACCACCACAAACTGTATGGCTTAAAGATTCTGTTCATCAAGTCCATGAATGCTGCCGGGGTATTAGTTAACCCGAACGGCATCACCAAGAACTCGTAGTGGCCATACCTAGTCCTGAATGCTGTCTTAGGCACATCTCCAGCCTGGACCTTGAGTTGATGGTATCTCGACCGAAGGTCAATCTTTGAGAATACCCGAGCTCCTTGGAGTTGATCGAACAGATCATCGATCCTTGGCAAGGGATACTTGTTCCGCACTGTTACCTTATTGATTTCTCGGTAATCAATGCAGAGCCGAAGACTCCCATCTTTCTTTTTGACAAATAATACTGGAGCACCCCAAGGAGAGACACTCGGTCTGATAAATCCCCGGTCTAGGAGCTCTTGCAATTGGTTCTTCAACTCTTTTAGTTCAGCTGGGGCCATACGATAAGGGGCCTTGGATATAGGTCCAATGCTAGGGACCAAATCAATGGTGAACTCCACTTCCCGGTCTGGAATTCGGTCAAATCATCCGGGAAGACGTCAGGAAACTCCATAGCCACTGGAATGTCCTCTAACTTCACCTCTTCCTGCTGAAGGTCCTTGACCACAGCAAGAAACCCTTGGCCACCTTTCATCAAGTATTTGGCAGCCCAGTGCTAATACAAACACTGAGGCCAGGTGTTCTTGGCTTCCAGTAAAGCTGAATTCAGGCTGATTAGGGATTTTGAAGATCACCATTTTCCTGAAACAGTCTACCGAAGCATGATAGGAGGCCAACCAGTCCATCCCAAGGATAACATCAAAGGACTTTAGTGGAAGGACGATTAGATCAGCCTTCAGCCTCTTGTCGCCCACGTTGATCTGGCAGGATCTGCATACAGACTCCACCCTCATAACATCTCCATTTGGGAATGCAATGAGCAACTCTTGTTCTAGGGGAATGGGTGTGAACGATGCATTATTGGCAAGATAAGCATCAGATATAAACGAATGCATGGCACCCGGATCTACTAAAGTCTGAGCATAAGTGTTGCCTACTTTAATTGTTCCTGATCACAAAGTTTAGTTGTCTTAGATGTCATATAGCTGATCCTATTTATCCTTCATGATCAATGCATTATATCGCATATGAACGAAATAATTTTAAAGGAGTGCTTAAGTAACAGGTATACCTGCCACAACGGAGTTTGAAGCGGCAGCATCCTGTTGGGTGAGGGTGAAGACCCTTCCCTGGGTCCTCGGCTGCTGTGGCTGGTTCATCCCAAGATTTGGAGAAGGCAGCTGATCCCTCCGAAGGGGACAAGTGGCCATCTTGTGATCCACTTTCCCACATATGAAGCAGGCACCTCTCGGCCCACGGCACTGCCTGCCCGGGTGGAAGTTCCCGCAGTGAGGGCAACGGGTCTCCTTACCCTTCGGTCCTGTGGGGGGCTGATATGTATCTTTCTTCTTAGCCTGCCCCGAAGACTGGCCCGAAGGAGACCCCTTCCTCTTCCTCTTTAGCTCCCACTCCTTCTGGTTCCTATTCATGTCTCTTTCGATCACCAGGGCTTTACTCACCACAGCACTATATGTGGAGAGTTCAAATGCATTGACTGCTTGCCTCAGTTTGGGTCGCAATCCTTCAGTGAACCTGGTGATCTTGGCTCTCTCAGTGGTCACTATTTCTGGAGCAAACCGGGCTAGCCTAGTGAACTCGGCTTCGTACTGGGCCACAGAGAGATTCTTCTGTTCCAGCTCCAGAAATTCAGACTCCATCTGTCTTTGCACACTACTGGGAAAGTATTTGTTGAAAAAGGTCTCCTTGAACTCCCTCCAGGAAATAGCTGTCCACCCAATCGCTGCTCCATATGCAACCACCAATCATATGCCTCCCCTTGAAGGAGGTAGGTGGCAAATCTAATCCGCTCCTCCTCCTGGCTACCATGGGCCATGAAGGCCTTCTCCATCTCCCTCATCCATCCCTCAGCATCAGCGGGTTGGTGGATCCAGAGAAGGGAGCAGGGGCTAAGCTCTTAAACTCAGCAAAGCTCCGACCCCCTCCTTGCCAGGGTTGCGGCGGAGCGGGCTGGACTGGTGGTTCAGGTTCGACTCGCGGGTTTTGCTGAGTAGGAGGGCCGGGCTGAGCAGGCACCACTTGTTGGATCTGCTGCTGCATAGCCTGCACCATTTCCACAAGGGCCTGAAGTATCTCAGTCTGGCGCTGTTGCTGGCCATTACCAGCCACATTAATGGAACCAGAGCCTCCAGAAGTTTGCTGGCCTCCCTGCTGGCCAGAGTCACCAGCCTGGGAACCTCCAACTTGTCGCATACTTCTGGTGTGACGAGGCATGACTATTCCCTGCCAAGTTTGGTTCCAATCAATATCTTTACAAACCCTTAAGTTTTCAAAACATATTTATATATAAAAATTATATCTTCTTAGAGTTGTTACCCTCCCAGTGTCATCCTACTGTTTTGCCTAGTGTCATCTTATGTTTGTCCCTAAGGTCAAACCTAGGCTCTGATACCACATAAGCTGTCACGCCCCAGACCCTATATTGGATCTAGGGGTGCAACCCGCCGCATGCCTGGCATGCAAGGCATCCCAAAATATAATTTAATACAAAAGGGGTATTAACAATGTATTGTCCAATTTAAATGGTTCTTAACCATAATCATAGGTTTTAGGCTACATGCCCATCATACATAAGTTACTGGGGTTACAACAAAATGTTGGATCTTAGTTTCCTCTGAATGAAGCTCCAACTACCCCAAATCCCATTCTTCAGTCCTGTGGCTCTGAAAAACATTGTAAGATTTATATGAGCTTACACTCAATAAGTAAGCCTACTATTATATAATCATTTCATCAAGATATTATCAAACCACATTTTCATGTATAAAACTTCTAATTTCAAATACATTCATCATGTTATCAAAACATGTATATCATCAGCTCAAATAATTTTGGAAGCTTAATTATACAATAACTGCTGAAATATGCAATGTAAACAAACCCACTGTATTCATATAATTATTATTTCCTTATGTGTCCCACGGCCCTATAACACCCATCTGGTGCATCACTCTTTAATGTCTCCTAAGAGGAAGGGTCCTGGTACCAGCGTTATGCCATATATCATAATCAATCACAACACATCCTCTAGATGTGTGTGCGTTATGCAATATATCAATCACATCACATCCTCTAGATGTGTGTCCTCCACATATCTCCCCCTGTGGAGATGGGTCCAGTCAACAGGACGGTTGGTGATAAGGCATCCGTCCGATCGTCGGTTAGTCATAAGGCATCCGTTCGATCGTCGGTTAGAGATAAGTCAACGGTCCGATCATGAAAAGGCATATCAAAGACATGCAACCGCCTATATGATAATGTGATCATCAATCATGATGATGAAAAAGGCTTATCAGGATAAAGGCTTATCCGATCGCCTGATCTGAAGATCACAATGTCTAAAGGGCATATCAAGGGTGATAAGCCCTTAACCCTCACATCCTTTGATTTTAGAATTTAAATTAAATTTAATTCGTAGGGTTGCTTCCAAAGGGTACCTAAAACCTATAAATAGGACCCTAGACCTAAGCATTTCATTCATCCCAAGCCATTCCAAATTGAGTTCAATCTGAATCAATTATAGTCTTCTCATCTCTTAGGCATTTTCATACTTTCCTAAGGGTAGTATAGCAATAGTGCATTGAAAAGATAGTAGCATTCTTGGTTCGTTATTTTTGGTGAATTGTAGTGCTGCTTTCATCAAAAGGAGACTGTTGTATCCTGGGAGACAATCGTCATACTGACCGTAAGCACCATTGCAGGACAAAATTATCTTAAGGATATAGAGTGAAACTCTAGCCTCAGTCTGATTCATTAGGTAGCCATCATCTGCCAACATACACCCACCAACACCTCCAGCGGAAGTGACACCGCCGCCCCGGCCTTACCCTTCCTCCCCGCCTCCGCCTCACCACCGGTAACGCCCCAGCCGTCGTTCCTCTGGTCACCCCCATTGCAGACGGGGGCGCCCACGTCGTTCTCTCCCTTCACTCCCCCATCGAGCCCATCGCCACCGCGAAAGAAGAACCGGGGCTTGGATTAGGAAGTCCTAGGCGAAGAGTCTCCAATACTCGGATGCGAGTGTCCTGATTTGGCTGAGGTGATAGACGTTCATGATTAGCTCCCATATTTAATTAAAATAAAATTAATTTTTTAAGAAAAGTATCTTCCTCCGTAACTGAGTAGTTACTTTACATCATATTCTATTTAAATTACTGGTAATTTTAAAAGATTCATCTGGTAACTATGACCTATTTGATTTCTGTTTAGTTTGTGATCCATGATACTGTCTTTAAAAATGTAAATTATATTTAAATATTTAAATTATACTATATTAATTTTTAATATTTAATAATATATTTAATTATTATTTTTGAAAACTATTTTTAAACTTAAAAACTAAAATTCATAAATTTTGAACGTTTTGAGAAATAAAAGATAAAAATCTGGATAACATATATTTGAAGAAAAACGTCGCTAATATATTTTCAGATTTATTCAGATTTTTAGGATCATTTCAAAAATTTTCATGCGGGTTAAATTTTTTGTTTTTAAAAATAAAAAATTTAATTCAAATTGGCTACCAAACATGCCCTATGTTATCTTGTAGTGGTAATTCGAATTGAGATAATCCAGTGATGCAGGACAGGATAATTATGCAATAAATGAATTAATAAAAATTAATTTTTTTATATTTTTTTAAGTATTTTAGAAGATGGTTAATTTATCCGAAAATAAGAGAAAGAGTAAGAGAGTAGATTATGTGATGTAGAAAGTAATGGTTCAGGAACAAAACTTTTAGAAAAAATGAAGAAGAGTACCAGAAAAGTCTGAAATTGAGAAACTCCATAGAAGACATGCTCATGAAATTTCACAGAATCAGAATCACAGAGTAAGAGAAAGGTTGATTTATCCGACGATGATGCGCTCTTAGTATTAGTAGAAGATTGCTTATTAGCAGGCATGATTTCTGGATGAGAAAACTATCTTCTACGTGAGGTTCCTTCATCTGGATTTAAGGGCAAAGAAGGCTTTCTTGAAGATGAATCAAGAGAGAGGTGGTAGCTTTGGAGATGAATCAAGAGAGGGCAGCTGCTTTGGAGATGAATCAAGAGAGAGGATGGAGCTTTGGAGATGAATCAAGAGAGGGATGGCGGCTAGGATTTCAAGTATGGATGCCTAGAATTTAGAGAGAGGGGTTTAGTGGTCGGTTATGAAGATGGTGGTATGAGGATTAGGGTTTATTTGGTGGAGCTTGGTAGAGGAGATAGACTAAACTAGGGTTTGGTAGTAAGAACACTTCGGCCTCACACCTAACTTCCTCACGAAGGATCAATTGCTCAAGGCAACAAAAATTCAGCCTTGCACCTAACTCCCTCACGGAGTATCAATTGCTCAAGGCAATAGAAATAGAACTTGGAAGAAAGTTCTCAAGAAAATTTTTTTATATATTCATATTTTATAAAAAAAATTTATAGACCTCTCATGCCATTACAAGGTAAGTTCAACAATTAGAGTAATAAATGATAGGGATTACAAAATATGCTAGAATTGTAGGGCAAAGAATCTTCTTCCCTTCATTTGATTCGACCAAAATGGCAGAAGCAATATATGATTTCAATTGGAGGTAAGGGATCACAAGCAAAGAAGGAAGCTTTGGGGAGCCATCCTTCTTTCTTTCCTTTTGTCAACAAGGTCCATATGTGGCGCAAGATTCTTTTTAGAATGGTTGAGATGCTGATCTTCATTTCCATTAATGTATAGCAGGAGACCACCAAATTTCTTCCTCATGAGGCATGCCAAAATTGTTGGTGGCAACATGGAGGGACAAGATTGATTACACGTCATCAATCCTGGTATAGACGGATCTAATCCATGCAGAGCTCCAAGGATAGTGTATGAATAAGGTTGGAGAAGATTGGAGGGTTTTTCAATACTGCCTAATCTGGGGCTTCTTCTAAATATCTTCAGCAGGGTCTTAATAAGAGTAATACACTTCCTTTGAATTATTATAGGACTCAAATAAAATGAAAATGCATGACATGGAATTAGACTAAACCAAACTTGACTGACTCAATAACAGACTGGACTCAACCAACTAGGAAAAATAATGAACTTCTAGGGTTTAGAGATCCAAATAGAACCCTGCAACCTTTTTCTCACTCTTGCTCTTGCACCAATTCTTTCGGGGTGAGAAAAACTTGACCCCATCGAGTAAGGGTCGGTTCGACTCTAGTACTCCTCTAGCAGGTACAGATCTAAGCTTTGCAAATCTTCTCTAAAAATCTATGAGTCCTCAGATTTGGGTTGACCTTGCCAACGAACCAAGTATCACTAGTAACCTCTGTTTCTGGTCGAGATAGCTTGGTTATCCAGAATCTGCTTAATCCTATCCTTTCGCTCAGGCCAAATAGTAGATGGACACACAGGGGTGGGCTCGCTCTCAAAGGAAGGGTTAGGTCCGAAAGCCTCACTAGGTATCATTGCTGGCTCCCTATACTCTACTAAGTCTGAAATATTGAAAGTAGAGCTAATGCCTAACTCAGGAGGTAACTCCAGTATATAGGCATTGGTTCCCACTTTCTTCATCACTCTAAAAGGACCATCTCTAGGAGCATGTAACTTCCTAATGGTTCCCGAAGGAAACTGCTCAAGCCTTAACCTAACCATGACATAATCTTCTTCCACAAACTCTTGGACTTGTTTCGGAAATTAGCCAACTGTTTATATGTTTCATTACTTAAGTTAATCTTTGCACTAATCTCCTTATGCAAACCCTTAATATGCTGTGCAAATGATACTACAGACTCGGAGACTCATGTGTGAACAGGTAATGGAATTAGGTCAAGTGGCTCATTGGGCTTATACCCATGGTCAATTTTGAATGGGCTCTTTTCAGTGAACCTATTGACCGAAGCGTTGTAGGCAAACTCAGTTCTAGGTAGCAACAGATCCCAATTCTTGATATTTTCTCTTATAAGGTATTTTAGGAGATTTCCTAGACTATGGTTTACTACTTCTGTTAGGCCATTAGTTTGGGAATGGTAAGCTATAGAAAAGTTCAACTTAGTCCTTAACTTAAGCCAGAGGGTCTTCCAAAAATAGCTGATGAACCAGACATCCTTATTTGAAACTATGGTCTTAGATAAGCCATGGAGTCTAACGATCTCGTCAAAGAACAGTTGGGCTACCCTAGTCGCATCGAAGGTCTGGGAACAAGGCAAGACATGAGCCATCTTGGAGAAAATTGATGATGCACAAGGACTCAAACTTTTCCTAATAAACCCTTTCTTAAGTAACTCTCCAACCTATTTTTGTAACTCTAGATGTTCAGCTAGGTTTATTCTATAGTGGGCCAAGTTGGGCAAAGTGTCTCCCAGGACTAGGTCAATGGCATGCTGAATATCCCTAAGGGATGGAAGATAGTCAGGAAGGTCTTCGGAAAAGATATATTTGAACTCTTTTAAAATGTTCTGGGGTTATTACGGGGGTCGGATCTTGGGTTTCCCTAGTTGTCAAAATCCAAATGGGTGAACCTTCATTAATCTCTTGTTCTAATTCCTTAGCATTGATTAGGTTCAATTTCAGCTTCTTCTCTTTTAATTGACTCGAACCCCTCTTAATGTCATCCTTAGGTTGGGTAGGGTAAACCATAATTTTCTCACTGTACTCAGAAATGGTTTTGTTACCTTGGCTTAACCTTTGCCATTGGTTTAAGAGTTTCTGTTGGTAGGACATGGGTGCATACTTCTCTCTTAGTCTAACCTTCATGGCTCTTTAGGTGATTATGGGAACATCACCTCTCCATCTAATCAATATCTCAATATTCCCTCAGTATAACCTAACCTGTCAAACTAATCTAAGTTTGGCAAATTTATATTTTCTCTCCTCAGTCATCTCGTACAAAAAATATTGATCTATTTCACCTTTCCAATCGACATATACATTGGGGTCTAAACTTCCATCAAAAGTGGGTGCTTCTAATTTGATATTCCTAAGAACTCTCTCATCTGGATTCACAATATCAGGATTGGGTCTCCTATGGTAGTACTCTAGATCATAGTTTGGGGCTCTTCGAGGGTCTAACTCAGGCTCAGTCCTGGTCTCACGACTCTCCTCTAGTGATCTCACTCGGTCATTCAATAGGGTCAACTGTTCAGTAATGGTCCTAAGCATGGCTCCAAAATCATTATCCATGGGTGGGTCTGATGATGACTGACTCTGATTTGGTTGGTATGGGGCTCCTAATCTGGTGGTCATACACGACTCATGCAAGCACACAAATGACTCAAGACTAACTCATACTATAATTTACTAAACCTAGCAATCCAAGTAAAGTGAGTCGACTAAGTCACAACCATGACAACAAGTATATTGTTCACTGGCCAGGTAGGAGGTGGGAGTATGGAAGCCCCCCTGCTTTTGCAGGGACCCAATTAAAAAACCACAACATCGCTTGGTCGTTTGACTCTTGACCCCCGGTCTTAGACATTATCTTCTAGATACAAATGTTGACTTGAGTGCAACTAGTTTTTCCCAAGTTAAATTGAACTGAACTCGTGGGTGTCCCTAATACTCAATTAAGTGCTGCTCGATTTTAAAATTAAGGCTTAGGTTCACAATGTAGGTTGGTGGTTTTTTGGATCAAGAAAGGGTAATGAAATCCCTACCTTATCTTAGTGCTCGATGCCCTTAAATAACTTAAAGAAAATGAATACTTAAAATACGAATTAGCATGTTGGGTCCTCAATCAGAAAGAGTCACGTCCGGCCTTAGCTCATTACTCCCATGGGTCATAGATATATTTGCATATATTTGCTCGGGAGGCGTGACACTTTAGGGTTCAGAAATGCAATAATACAATTTTTTATTTTTTTTTTTTTTTGTGGGCAGAATTTCAGCAGGGTTTGATCTTAGCACCAGCAGGTTACAAAAATTATCAAAAAATAACAGTAAGAAATTTAATCATGAAATTTTATATGCACCTAGCAGAGGCATGGTAAATTATCAAAAAAATAATTTTAAGTTGAAATAATTATGTTCTGATAGGTTTACAATAGAAAAAGTTGCAGGTCGTGCATAGAAATTACAGCAGAACAAAAATTTACTATGCGATGCAAAACATGTCTAACCAAGGCTCTGATACCAAGATTGATGCAGCACAAGGGCAGGGGTGATTATGCAATCAATGAACTGATAAAAATTAATTTTTAATGTTTTTTAAAGTATTTTAGAAGATGGCTAATTCATCTAAAAATAAGAGTAAGAGTAAGAGAGTAGATTATGTGACGTAGAAAGTAACGATTCAGGAATAGAACTTTAAAAAAATGAAGAAGCATGCCAGAAAAGTCTAGAATTGAGAAACTTTAGAGAAGACATGCTCATGAACTTTTACGGAATCAGAATCACAGAGTAAGGGAAAGGTAGATTTACCCGACGATGATGCGCTCTTAGTATTAGTAGAAGATCTCTCACTAGCGGGCAGGATTTCTAAATGAGAAAACTATCTTCCACGTGAGGTTCCTTGATCTCAATTTTGGGGCAAAGAAGGCTTTCTTGACTTTGAAGATGAATCAAGAGAGGGATGGCGGCTTTGGAGATGAATCAAGAGAGAGGGCAGCGGCTTTGGAGATGAATCAAGAGAGGGGGCGGCTAGGGTTTCAATTATGGATGCCTAGAATTTAGGAGGAGAAATTTGGTGGTCGGTTATGAAGATGGTGGTATAAGGATTAGGGTTTGTTTGATGGAGCTTGGTAGAGGAGATGGATTAGATAGGGTTTGGTACTAAGAACACTTTGGCCTCACGCCTAACTTCCTCACAGAGGATCAATTGTTCAAAGCAACAAAAATTCGGCCTCATGCCTAACTCCCTTACGGAGGATCAATTACTCTTGGAAGAAAGTTCTCAAATTTTTTTTTCATATATTTATATTCTATTCTTTTATCATTTCAAGAGAAGGGTTTTATAGACCTCTCATGCCATTATAAGGTAAGTTCAACAATTAGAGTAATAAATGATAGGTGTTGAGAATTATTGAAACATAATTGCCCCAACTTTATTGATTTTGATGATTCCCAAAAGCCATGAGTATCTTAAAGAATACAATATGTTTATTTACCAAAACCCTTGAGATTATTCAAATTGAATGGAATGGACTTTCAATGGTTATATCAAATGAATTTTGAACTGTTAGAAAAAGAAGTTTCAAGTTGTATGCTCAAAAGGATTTCAAAAAGGAATTTTGATACATTATATTTCAATCGATGAATTCTTGAAACATGTCTTGAATCCATGTTAAATGTCATATTTAATGTATTCAAGTCAAATTTATATTTTAAATTTGATTGGGACAAGTTTTAAACTCAATCAGAACATTTTTCTGATTTTTGTATCGGTCCCGAGCCGACTCATGAGTTTCCGAGTCGACTCCCCAGTTTGCCTGAGTTTCTCGAGTCGACCCTTGGTTTTCAAGAGTCGACCCCTGAATTCTTGCGAGCCGACTCCTGTCTGTGCGAGCCGACTCCGCTCAAACAACAGAACCCATGTTTTTTGAGCACTTCTCGAGTCGACTCCCAGTATTCCTCGAGTCGACTCCCGACTTTCAGGAGCCGACACTTATGTTTTCGCGAGTCGACCCCTCTATAGTTAAAATGTTTCTATTTTTGGTAATCGACCTCGAGCCGACTCCCTCAGAGCTCGAGTCGACTCCACGATTTCTGGGCGCGATTTTTAACGATGACACATCAGCCCCAACGGTAAGATTTTTGAATAACGGCTATTTTTCCTTGACTCTAACGGATATATTTTTGCAGAATCTATAAATAGAGGAGTTCTTTTCAAATCAAAAAAACCAGAGAGAAAATCAAAAAGAGAGAAAAGAATATCATTTGAAAAGAGGGAAAAACAGAGCATATTGGAAAAATTATTTTAGCTCAAAGAGAGTGTTTCAAAAGGAGTGAAATCCAAGTGAAAGTTTCGTCTACTCCTTCTTATCATTCCACAAAGCCAGAAGAAAATCCAAGTGCGTTTCAAAGGTCAAATCTGCGGATTTTCAAAAGAGGGAAAAGCTTCATCTCAACTCCAAAGACTTCAACGGTCAAGAATCTAGCTGAGGCGTGATTCACACTTCTAGAGGAGTTGAAGAGAAGAAGGAAGAAAGCCCAAGCATCTACCATCTACAAACAATCAGGCTTTTCTAACCTTATATCATTTTGTACTTCATTTGTATATCTGCTCAAGGGGAGCACTTTATTGTTCAAACTAATCATTATTATTTTTTTTGCTGATTCAATCAGTGGATTGAATTAGTGGAGGTTGGTATACCTCGTTACAAGCCGGAGAGCTTGTGTTGGGTTAGTTGTGAGCCCTAGAAAAAACAACGTGTAGGGTTTTGTGCTGGTAAGCCCGAGTCAAACCAGCTGGGTTCGTTGTGCGCCCGTGAAAACAACAAGTTTGAGTTGTGAGCTTGGAAAACAACTCGGCTGTAATCTAGAGAGATTATAGTGTGGACCCAAGTGAATCTTGGGAGTGGACGTAGGTGCTGGTTGCGCCGAACCACTATAAAATTGCCTTGTGTTTGCCGTGCCTAATTTTCTCTATCTCTATCTCTCTTTATTTGCTTGTGTATTAATTTTAGTTAGCCTCTCACTTGCACATCTTGCTAACTAATCAATTAAAGTTAAAAAGTCTTAAATTTTTTAAGAACCCAATTCACCCCCCCCCCTCTTGGGTTGCCATCTGGGCCAACAATTGGTATCAGAGCGAGTGCTCATTTAGAATTTGATCTCACGATCAAGGGCTAAAGATCCATATGGCAACACAAATTGGGTCAAGTTTTGCTGAAGGTCATTCTACGAATAGACCTCCACTTTTTAATGGCTCAAACTATTCTTATTGGAAAGCTAGAATGAGGATATTCATTCAAGCTTCTGATTATGAGCTTTGGGGTGTTATATTAATGGACCTAGTACACCCACACACTTAATTGATGGCACTATTGTTCCTAAACCCGAAAGGGATTGGAATGATAATGATAGAGAATGGCACAACTTAATGCTAAGGCCATTAATATTCTATATTGTTCCTTAGACTCAAATGAATTCAACCGAATCTCAACTTGTAATTCCGCAAAAGAAATTTGGGATAGGTTGGAAATACTCATGAAGGAACAAACCAAGTAAAAGAATCAAAAATAAACATTTTGGTTCACAAATATGAATTGTTTACAATGGAACAAACTGAAACCATCACATGCATGTTCACTAGATTTACTGATATTGTGAATGGTTTGAAAAGTCTTGGTAGAATTTATTCTAATGCTGATCTTGTGCGTAAAATTCTTAGGTCTCTACCAAGATCGTGGGAAGCTAAAGTTACTGCCATCCAAGAAGCAAAGGACCTCAATGCACTACCTTTAGAGGAGCTTCTAGGATCCTTAATGACCCACGAATTAACAATGAGGCAGCATGTTGAGGAGGAAACAAAAAGAAGGAAAACTTTTGCCCTCAAGACTGCAGAATTGGAAGAGAGCAGCAGTGAAAGTAATGATGAAGATGATGAGGAAACTGCTCTCTTGGCCAAGAAGTTCAGAAGATTTATGAGAAAAAGGCCCTTCAATAAAAAGAAATTTGGAGCAAGATTTGAAGGAGAAAA